>SNQJ01S0124138.1:17815-44452 GCA_010110895.2 Picea sitchensis | reverse complement strand
CAAACAGTAACACACACTAAAAAAGAAGCCCCTAAGAGATAAGACAAGCAAACACTAAACTAGTTGGAAGAACAGTTACAACAACCAACACTAGAGAAACTTACCGGTGCAAGTGAAACTTGAACACTGAAGGACCCTCCAGGTATACTCTATAAAGCATGGCCCGATGTCTGTCCTAGGTACCATGGTATACCCCCGCAGTCACCTGTGTATGTCTCTAAAAAGATTGGCAACTAGTTTTCCAGCACGCGAACAGTCACCAGGTGGGTACAGTCGAAAGTCATGTAGACCACAAAGAGTAGGGTATCAAGCATGAAACCTGTCAAGGGTATCGAGAGAAAATGGTATGGAAGACAACTGAGGACCTTGAATGGATTCGAGACCCACGAATCCCCGTGGAAAATGCAAACGATGGAATCCCCAAACAAGCCCTCGATATGTGTTCTCCACTACGATTGGTATGGATTTGGAGGGGTTATCTCCTCTACCTCTCCGCACATGACCTCGTGTTTATCCCCTGTGTTAGAGGGGGGTCCCAGATAACTTCCATGAAACTAGACTTCTACACTCCCTATCACAGACTCCAATGTTTGGTTTTGAATGGCCTTGGAGAGTTTCCTCTCCAACCTAATCCAAGGCCCTAGTCCTGAACTAGTTTGTGAACCCTACAAACAAAAAGTCTAATAGATTTTAAATTAGCGTTGCTTTTATGGGATTTCTTACATCATGGGGTATGAAGGTGAAACTGATGATGTGTAAAGATGAAAGAAAAAACGAATGAAAAAATGCTGGAAACAAAAAGACTTTTACTAAATGCAAAAACTTTGCAACTTTTCACAAAGAAAGATTTCTTTTTCTTTTCAATTTTTCTAAGATTTTATGCAGCAAACATAAAGGAATTTCACTTGATTACGAACTACTTATGCTCTAAATGCACTGCAAAAATTTATGAACAAAAAGACTTCTCCCTAGCTATTGATGCAGAAACACAATCTTCACACAAAGAAGAAAATAAAAAGATTTTTTTTTCTTTTTTATTTTATTTAAGTGCTAATCAAGCAACAAAGGGAAAATACCGACAAGCACAAAACCAAGAAAAACAAATTATGGCTTAAAGTGCAGATCAAAAAGAATCAGAGAAAAGACACACAATGGCAATCAAGAAAGGAAAGACTTGTATGCTTGTCTAAAAACCATAAAACAAAATTTTTCTTTTTATCTTTTTTTATCAACTATCAACTAAGAAAAAATAGGCTAAGGGTGAGAGGCCCTAACCTACTTACTGTTCAAACCTAGACTCAAACACCTGAGAGGAACACTTCTCACCAAAGGAGGGGATGACTGCCCCACCCTGATTGAAAAGCAGCCTGACAAGCACGCTACTATCGCTGAAACAACACGCGTGCGAACGCGTGCTGAGCTGCACCAGGACGCGTGTACACGTGGTTTGACCTTGTACAGGCTACGTGTATGTATAAATTCTAAGACAAAAATAAACACAGGCAACCCAGACCAGGAAGAGACCTCTGGTATTAATAACTAGGGTCTCTTGAAATCTTGGATGCTTCTCCTAACAGAAAAGAAAAATAATTGCAAGGAATAACAAAACACAAAAAGACAAACAAAGACAAGACTGTGAACCAACAAGACTTGGACAGGATCCAGAAAACCCCCTGAGAATGTATAATTCTGACAAGGAAGAGGAGGATTGCCTCTCAAGTTCTCTGAACTCCTACACGCTACTGAAATCTCTACATCTAGCGTTCACACGCAGGATGTAGAAGGTTAGGGCACAAGTACATGCATGCAGGCCTTCTGCAGGCCACGTGTACCTCTGTGTGTCCCGAAAATTACCGTCAAGCAACAGTCAAGGAAAACTAGTATAAAGAACAAGGCTCCCTTCTAGCTCAGGCCTTACAGAAAAAGACAGGCAAAGAAACAGAAAATCTAATCTCTTAAACTACCCAAAAAACTCAACTAAATCCAAAAACCCTAAAGAGTATCTTCCCCAGTATGGTCGCCAATTTTGTTGTTGGGAAAAATACCCTACGGACTAGAAAACTAGGGTCAGACTTGCATGCATATTTTGACTTTAAAGAAATTACTTTTTAACCTTCCACCCAAAACTTAAACCCCTCTTTCACTATACATGCATGGAAAGGAACTACTAACCTTGTTACTGATGTTTGGTGTAGATCCTCCATTGCACTTCGACCGCTTGCTTGCATTGCTCCTTCCAAAGATAACCTGTAATCAAAGCAAACAACTATGCATGCATGCTACTTTTCTACTTGAGGGTTAGAAATTAAGCATAAATTAAACAAATCATAGATAACTCATGCATTGGGACGGGAAAAGTATTCTTTTATTATTTGAACAATGAATCAACTTACAATCAAAGTCGAGACCGGCCACCGCTCCTTGATCCTGATCTTGGGCTCCTCCTCTTCTGTCCTGCAACTGCTTTGCGTTAATTCTCCTTTGGCTTGAGGAAAGGCTAAAGGGTTGGGACAATGGATTCGGCAAATGGGCAGAGTTTCTTCGCTATATTTTTTCCTTCTTCAAATGGTACCCCTACCCCTTCTTTTATAGGCTAGAAGGAGCTAGGGTTTTGGACGAACTCTTAGCCATGCATGGCCGAGAGTTTCAGTTAACTGACCCATATCTTTTTTTCCCATCGACAACTTTCCTATTTTTGTGTTTTGTCAAGTACACGTGGGCTATAGTGGGCCTGCCAGTGTGCACACGCATGCAGTAATGGGTTAGGGTGCATCAACCTTGACTCAAGAGGATTTTCAAGAGTTTTTTCAGCATAGTTTTGGCAAGGAAGGGATATGAGTTGGCCTGATGCCAGGTAAGCATGTGTGGTGCAATTTAGGGTTATAACAAAGGGAGAGTATGATGTAACTCACTTTCTATGTTTTTCCAAGCTGCTCCAATCTATGAGTTCTGAACAATATCTGCAATGGACAATAAGAGACAAATGACTATCTCCTACTCTAATGGATTAGACAAAATCAATCGATCTATGAAGATTAAGAAAAGCATAGACTAGCACATGAAAATACATACTATAAGGAAATAGGCCAAGTATATTAATGAGAAATTCAAAAGGAAACTTAAAATATTTAGATTATGTTGTAACAACCTCTCCAATGCCTCCTCGTCCAACCCTTTCTCGAAAGATCCACAATCAAAATAACAATGCTTTGCTGATTTTTTCCTCATTTTGTTTGCCATGAGAATGCCTCCCTTTATATGATTTGAGAGGCTCAACCACCTTGGTTATATTTTGGATTAGTTGAGGATATGGCTCCAAAAATTGTCATATCTCCCTTAGATGCAACCTAGGGGCTAGATATGAGCCAAACCAACTCGATCCATCCATAGATGTTTTTAGAAGAAAAAGAGATTTCTTCCAATATTTGCTCAACCAATTCAGCGCTCCCTTAGAATGGGAAACAAAGAGCTAAAACACTGCCTGTGATATGGGAAAGGAGCGTTAACACTCCCTATATATGAGCAGGGGAGTGCTGATCTTTCCAAAAGTTTCCAAGATGAACAATTCTCATAGAAAACAATTTGTTCTGATTGTGACATGATGGGGCTTCTTTTTCTAACATGTTTTAGGGGTTGTATCAAGTGTTTTCATGGTGTCATTCGCGATGCGACATTTACATAATGAGAAAGTGATACTTACGACACTTGAAACAAAAGTGAGACACTTGCAACACTTACGACAATGAGAATGTGATATTATCGAAGTGATGAATTTTGATGTGTAACAGGTTGACCCCCAAAGTGTGAAGTCAAAAGATGAAATCTGATGGCCAAAACACTTTGTAGATTCTTCGAAGCAAGGGTATGGAGTCAGGGAACCTGGTAGAAGCTGCAGAAAACCATCAAACAATGTTAATATGTGTTCCATTCCCAAGGCATTCATACCTATGCTCAGACTATAAGTGAGCAAAGCATGGCCAGCAATAAATACACTACAGATCCATGATGATATTGACTAAGGGTATGTCCACCAAAGATATAATGTGGATCCATACCTCTATGACATGAACTGATCGTAGGCACAAAAAATACACAGTGGATCTACGAGATGATAAAAGATAGCCACAAACCAATACAATGTGGATCTATGTGACAACATATGTATTAGCATGCTCAAATGACTTCCTTCGTAGCTTGGGAAAAGTGGATAATAGAGTGGATTCTCAACCCAGGGTCTTCATCCCAATCTCGACATAGTACAAATCTATCCATGTGAATAGATGATTAGATGTTGAACATGGTATAAACCACTTGATTTCCAATCATTGAGGTAAATAGTTACCAAGTGAGAGGGAAATCACCAATGATGTCAATGAATCCCAAGGTACTCTAGTACATTCTAACGAATTTTAAGAAATGAGTTGAGTTCGAACATTCATGGAATCATCCGATCAAAGGTCAATGATGTAGACCTACTTTCAGAGGAAAGGAGGCCTTCCATTGCGGCATGCAAGTCCCAAGGTACTGACTAGTTTATAAGTCTGATTCTTGGATGATGTGTTGAAGTCGACATGAAAAGACTCTTCGAAGGAGGGCCTTGATGTATCCCCCATCACCGACATGAAACTAACATAGGAAAGTGATAAGATACAATAGATGAACATAGAATGATGTGGGTATGGAAACTGGTAATTTTGTAGATGGTTGACTGTTGAGGCAGAAAATTCCATTGAACACAGAGGCACAATGTGAGACTTGGTGGCATAAACTTAGAGTGGGCCAAAACATAAAGTAGTGAGTGTTGAGGCATTCTTTGGATGGTTCAAAGGAGAAGAAAGACTCATGGGATTGGTTCAATGTAGAGGTTTTAGCAGATTATCCAAGTGTTCAGTGTGGAGGTTAAAACAAGTTTCATGTTCAAGGGCGACCGTAAAATATGTTTTCATTTTTTAAGTTTTCAAGAAACTCGACCCACTTCCTTCAATTTTTTTCCCCATCCAGATAGATGAGTACCTATTTTTAATTTAATGAGCTCGAGGAGGATAACATATGCTAGATATAACTCACCTTTTGTAAGTTCCTCTTCCTTTATTTAACAAACTAGAAGAAGTAAGGGTTCGTCCCTAGATGGCCCTTAAATGTGTAGTTTAGCTAGTACAGATAAGGAAAACTAATGGTTTTTCATGTTTAGAGAGTATGGAAATAACTTAAAGGTGACTCCAGGGTTGTCCTTTTTCATAATTTTAGTCTCCGAGGTCCGAAAAAGGAGATAAAATATTACTCAAAAGATTCCCTTTCAAACTTTTTAATGAGTGTGAAAGGAAGCAAGATCACTCGATAATATTTTCATGTTTAGAGAGTCTGAAAAGAGCTTCAAGGAGACTTCATGGGGTTCCTTTTTCATATAACCTTTACGAGTCCGAAAAAGTGATAAAAGTATATGCAGTTACATTCTCATTTTTTTACGAGATCAAGAAAGAACAAATACTAAGCTCATTGGTGTTACAAAGATCATTGAAGAATCTCCGCTCAAATTCCTACATAATCAAGTGTTCTGGGAAAAAATATTAGTAGCTTCTCAAAAAATGACAAAAAACACAAAAATAAACTTTATAAAATGTGAAAAGGAGGAAAATGGCCAAATTTGAACATATCAAATATCAAATTAGGGCAAGAAATCATTTTTACCCTTGTTTTACTATTCTCCTTTCCTCTTTAAGTGTTTCCTATTTTGGAGCCTTTTTTTGGGTGTTGATTGTGAGAGATGTGGTCGACTGTTTTCGAAACCGTTCGGATCAGGTTGGTCCTCTCGTCTTTCTCATTCATTTTCATGTTTTTTTATTGCATTTCAACCCTTATTTTAGGTGCTTAGGATTTTTGGGAAGCCTTAGAGTGTCAAACTAGATCGACAATCCCTCAAGTGACCGAGGGGAGCATCGATCGTGATTCCAATTCCTTGGTATGTGAGTTGAGGGAGTGCTAGTGTTCTGTTTTCTTCTTTAAGGGAGTGCTAGGAACAATTTTATTTTTATTTTTTTTTTTTTTAGAGGATAAGAAAGGGCAATTTCTTTCTTTGAAAACTTAGATAATGATGATTAATTGATGAATTTGCACGTTTTCCTCATAGATAAACATGATCGAATGGAAAAAACGTGGGCATGAATTTGATGACATCGCTTCTTTGCAAGACCCTCAAGCGAGGGTGGCCTTATGAAATTGTGGCTTTCTCAAGTACTTCAAACTTGAAAATATGAGGAAAGAAGTTCTTTTGATCAAATATTTGATCGGCTTGTGGGATAATGATGAGAAAGCATTATGAATAGGACCACACATGCTCTATATCGAGATGGATGATGTGTACTTCTTGATAGGGATATTGAAGAGAGGAGTGCTTATTCTTTTATCTGGACATCAGGCCACTCCACGACCGACAAAGGCATATGTTGCCCAATACTGCATACCAGGGTCACACTTGCTAGGAGGGAGGATCGTCATAAAATACGTGATGGATTTGTCTCTATGATCCATCCTATTTTCTATTACCAAATTTGCAGGAATCCCTAGTTCTCATCTCGCTTAAAAATCCCAGATATCTTATGCCATTCAATGTTTGGATCCCAGGCTATTCTACTGGAGTGCCAAATTTTTTAGGAACGTTAAGGAGCATATATCCAAATGTAGAACGTGGATACATAAACATTTTGAGTATTGATCCTTCTTGGTCTCATTTTTCCTGGAGAGGATTCCACAGATGCAACCACAGGTTGCATTGATAGCAGGTCTTGTGACTAAGCTCCGCATGGAGCGATGGACTAGTCTTTCCCCCAGATTGGGTAATGAGCACTCGACTTTTCAATTTACTGCCAATTTCTTTGCATGGTGGAGGAGGCAACTAGTGGTGATCGAGGATTTCCCATATGTTGGGATGGATTTCAGGGAAAGTGTGAATTTGGTGCTTCCTGAGGGTATACAATGGTATGCATCAGGTACAAAATATCATAATCTTGTAACAATATTTTTCTTGTTTTTAATATGTTTTTGTTTGTACGATGAGGGATACAAGTCATTTTTTTTTCATCATGTAGACAGAGGTGCATCATGTCTGACAAATATGCCATCATTAGGACATCGTGGAGATGCTCAGGCAACAACAATGCATGATGTCGTGGTAGGAGGACTTCGAGAGCTGGAGAGGAACCTATGTGGTTTGATCATGGGAGTTTCTCCTCTAAGGAGGTGAGATGTACATCTACACCTTCAGATACATATAGTTGGGGTCCCTGAAGGTCTCAACCATTTGCTACGATGAGTAGCGAGAGCGGTAGTGTGCTATGCAAAGCACAATGTGGCGCAGGGGGACTAGTAGAGTCTCCAAACATTTTGTAGTTGTATATGATGATTCTATGGGAATAAAGGCCCATGTTTTAACACGTTATGTACTTTTGTACCATGTATTTTGACAAAAACCTTTTTCTATCAAGATTATATATATAAAAAAGTTTTACGGTGGCTGCTTATGTTGTATTTTTCATTTATGTGATGTGTTTATACATATGATTTATGTTCCAAATGTTTATCTGTGTGCAATATACCAATCCAACATATAATTTGCTAACGAATAAGTAATCGTATTGATTTCTCTCGATATATGTCTTTATTCTAGAAATTCAAAATATCTTTCAAGACGATGAACCCTTAGGTGGAGATGTAGTAAAACTGAGTTTTGAACGACATACTCACGATTTATTTGATGGACCATGAGTTGAGAATCGAGGTGGATAATCAAATGATATATACCTAGAGAGGAGGCTTCGGTCAAAAGTATGATGAAGACATGATATTCTAAAATGTTATTAATCACAGATCTGAGGAAAATTCCTCCTGAATTCACTAACTATCTAGAGTGGTAGATGACCCAAGCTGCAAAAGCGATGTTCTAGGTATGTCAACTAGCACCATATGCAAACCTGAAATACATGGGAAAGGATGATGTCATCTATGCATTCAATCACAAAGCAAAGTATAAGAAGCTGGGGAAAAAATCATGCACGCAAAAGAAAAGACACACCATTGATGGGTAAACTATATACCTTAATTTCCCTCAATTAAATTATCGACCAGGGTAAGTAAACTTAGAGGTGTGACATAGTATGAGTCAAGGTAGAGTAAGGGTGAACTACTTATGAAATTTGGAAAGTGGATTTAGCTAGTCAGGAACATGGTTTATCGTAGGTATCGATACTTTATCTTCAATTTACATTTCTATTTTAGAAAGAGATTATAAACAAACTAAACTTTGTTTGGACAGTGAACCTTAGTTCAAATATACAAAGTAATATATGAATAGTAAGCACATTACTCTAAGTAAGAAATTATTGAATGAAAACAAGCTATATTTCCTTAAAAACAACTCTTTGAAGTGGACTCTATTCTTAAATAATCTTTTCAAAAAATCGCAATTACTTCTATTCTACAGAAAATAAACCACATCATTTACAATAGTCTGACTGATTGAAAGTAAACAACATCATGATGAAATTTGAATATAGTGGTTGTGTCTATGATGGCAGATTATATCATGATGGCACCTTATCACTACTGACAATTCAAATGGATTCAATTCAATGTTAATTTCTACAGAGATATGCAGAGTATAAACAAGACAATCTATACAAATCTTTGCCATTAAGGAAATATCAATTGATTAAATACACATTCTTGTAATCAATATAATCTATAGATATTATTCAAAAGAGATTTGAAATTAGCAATTGTACTATCACACTGTGACTAAAAATATTCTACAACAGAGATAATAATCTATGGAACCCTACAAGGATTAATTTAAACCATATCTTAATGAATCATAGATGACTATTATGTACACTGTCTAGATGACCAATCTGCAAAGTAAAGTACAACTTATGTGAATGAGAAAAGAGAGATATGTATATATATGAACAGTTAGATGATCATGAGCGTATATATGTTAATGAAACACAACCTAAGTAGATAACCTGCATAAAAGAGTTATATATGAGGGAATACATAGTTAGATGTCTAGATATGGAAAATTCCAAGTAACTTGTAAATTAGTAAGGAAACACAACTAAAATAAGAAACCTACACAAGAGAGTTAGATGTATAAATATGAATATACAAAAAGTAAACATAATACACAGACCATTGGTGGGCCTCCCAGGTAGTCGTGTTACTACTCCAACTTAATAAAAAAAACTATCTCAGTGCATCAGATTGTATTAACATCATAATTGAGTTACAAAGAGAATTCACTATAATAGCTATATTATAATCGTTTGTCTCATTCTGAGAGACCTCAATATTTATAGAGTTTTTTATATAGCTGAGAAGTCAACCAATGAAAGGGTCGATACTATCCTACAATAGAAAATAATTAAAAACTAATAACATACAACATCTTCTAGAAACTTAGGCACTTAAAATAGAGGTTAAACACAACTGTTCAAATCAAATGTAATGAGTCCCACAACTAGAGGGTTTGAGCAAGTATGAAACCCACATTTCAAATTTTCCAGGAAGATCCCATCCATATACCAACCCAAAATTCACTGTGCTCTGAGTTCCATATCGAGGTCCGAATCAAGGATCAGATCAAGAGCCAGATCGAGGGCTGGATCACAGGCCAGATTGAGGGATTAATTGTGTTTTCAACCTGTTTCAATCAAAAGATAAGTGTTAATGGATCACACACATTCAATTAAGGATAAGATCATCATAAAATTATCAAAATGAACATTACACATACCTTATGTTGATCCATAACAAATTGATGGAAGAAACCTGATAATACCTTCAAAAAGGGCTAATAGAGGTATGAACTGTATGATTTCCATGTGCAAAAAGAGACTTGGACAAAGGAAAAAATGGTCAAAAAACAGAGTCATCATTTCTCCCACGCCTGAGATTTTGCAGGTCCCTCTGCAAATAAAAATGGATCGCCAAAACATAGCTATAATCTTGAGGGAGGAGATAGATTAAGCTCTAGGGGTTTCTTCCTCATGTTCTGGAGACTTCTGCTTAGGCCTCTTTCAATGCTTCAACTTCATTCTTAAACTTTGATTGGTGGTAGTCATTTGATCAACCAAATGTTGTAGATAATTTACCTTGGCTTGTAGGAAAGCGTTGTCATGGTGTAAATGACAATCTAGGGTTTCACGCTCTGCAAGACATTGGATCAGCTGGGAATTTTCTTGTTGCAACTGTGTTGGGATCATATTTTTTTTGTTTATTTGTGATGGTTGAATCCTTTTTGTACTAGTATTATATATGTTATTGACCATTTTAAAGGAGTTTTCAAAGGATTTTGTATCAATTCATCATGGATTTATAATAGGTATGTGTAATCAATGTTCTGCAATGATTTTGCGTTGAATTTAGTTTGATTTGATGTTTATGAGGATCTAATGCATGATATTTGTGTAACAGGGAGAATTCGTAGTCTGATACTTCATCTGGTACCTCATCTGACACTTCATCGAACACCCCATCCGGTACGCAATCCAACACTCCATCTGGCACGTGATCCAACACTCGAAGCGCATGGGAGTTGGAGGTTGGCGCATTGGTGGCCTGCAATGGGAAAATCGATGAATTAGGTTTTGTGCCCCCTCATGGCCTCCATCTACAGAGATGATGAAATCTCAAATAAGGCGGTTATGCTAATCATTGAGTGGCTCGACCATTTTATAGGAGCCAAAACTGTGACAACACATTTAATGGAAGTTGCCATTTTTAGAGGAGGCCGACCCTTACAATGGTTGACCTCTCAAACTGTAATTCAATATAAATACTACCAGTAGTGGCAAGGCCACAAGACAAAATTTAAGAAGACCTTTCATTATGTAATTGAGACATATTTGCAAACTTATGTTCAGACTGCGTTTTTTAAATCAATTACAGAGTCGTGTTGATTTGAGCCTGGGATTTCCTATTGAGGAGTAGCCATGACCTGCTGGGGGGGGGGCACTAGTGGTCTGGGTTATAGTTCAGATAGACAGATCATTTGTTTCAGTTGATTAGTTCTAATTCACTTTGTTTCTCTGTTATATGAATTTTGTAGTTTTAAATACTATACATGTTGTGTGTAGTTTAACTGTCTAATTTATCTTTTGCAGATTGCTTATAGGAACTAATTATGTTTCATGCTATGTATTTTATCTCTTAACAGTTGGATTGCAAGGTATTAAATTAGATGATGTGTTAAAGTGTTACATTGGTTTCTGTAATTTAAAACAGAGTAGTATTTAAAATAGAGCATTAGTGTAGGCAGAGTTTCTTTTACAAGTTTCGATGGATAAATAATTGCAAGTTTATTAGTGTAATTAAGCTAGATTTAATTCTTAGTTTGGTTATGTGCTCATAAATCTATTTTGTTTATCAATATTGTTTTAGTATGCTAGGATAGAAATAGATTTTGAGATTATGTTTGTAAAAGAATTCTAGTTTGAAATCTGAGTTTTTAATGATAGGATTAGCTAAGTTTAATTTATGAAATCTCAGTTCTAGATTTGAATTGCAATTTTAATTAGAAGATTCGATTTGAATTAGGATTTTTAGTCAAAATTTTATAATTTTGTAAATTCATTTGAGTTAGCATAAGAGTGTGCTTGAATTAGTATAGAAGTGTTTTTAATCATTGATGATTGATATATGAAATATAGAGATCACATGGATTTTCAGGATATTTAATGTTTCTTCTATGATGGCAAAGATTTTTTTTTGATTACTTGATTCACACTTTTCATTTCTATGCAGAAGTCAGCATTGATTTAATCCCTCTTGAACTGTCACTAATAGTCAGATGACATCGTGATGTTATTAGGCACCGAAGACATAATCATCATCTTTGAATTTCCTGTTATTGCAAATTAAGAATAATTTTGATTAATTTATGAATACAGTCATGTTGCTTTTTGATTAAGTAGGTTAAGAATTCTCCTTTGCAAAATAGATATGATTATGAGTTTTGTTTTAAGAATAGATTTTACTTGTTGAAATAGTTTTGATAGGTTAGTTGTTTTTTTTCTTATTTTCTTAAAGAAAAAAGAACAAAAGTAATTTACTTGTTGTTGCTTATTATGTTGAATAGATTAACTTGTTCAAAGTAGGTTATGATTTGCTTCTTTAGGAATGATCCATCGATCCATTGTTTGATGTTGCTTAGGGTAAATAGTTCAAGTTCATTAGTAGGATTTGCTAATTGATAAAAATGAAAGAGCCATTCCTTAAGTAGATTAATCCTTAGATAGATCACTTCCTTAGTTAGACCATACTTCTATTATATTTTCTTCCTTGGCATATATAGTGCTACAACTCTAAGTTTACTTACCCTGGGTTGACAATTTAATTAAGGGATTTAGTGCATATAGAATACCCATCATTTTTTGGCGTCGTTGTTGGGGAGTTGTCTTAAGGTAGGAAATAGTTAGGGAGTAGATCAGTTTTGAACCTTAGCTTTAATTTGGTGGTGGGGGAACTTTAAGATGAGAGGTAAGAACCTACACATCTGTTATAGTAGGTTCCCCCAAACCCAATGATAGTTTTTATTTTTATTTTCTTTCATGAACAAACCTAGGGACCCAAAAGGAAGATACATTAAAACAAAACCAAACCTTTCTACCAAGGTTCCTTCTAACCTTTTTGGGGGAAGGAAAAATCCACCCATAAACTCCGCAGACCGATACTGAAAAGTAGGGGTTAGCTCAACCCAAAGAGATAAATCAG
The DNA here is from genome assembly GCA_010110895.2 of Picea sitchensis. NCBI lineage: Eukaryota > Viridiplantae > Streptophyta > Pinopsida > Pinales > Pinaceae > Picea > Picea sitchensis. The sequence goes on along the minus strand of SNQJ01S0124138.1, from coordinate 31,687 downwards.
TCTCTAAAGAGACCAAAACACAGAGAACTATAGAACAGAAAATTGAAGCATCAATACTAGAGGGATAGGAGGAAAGACCACTCGAGCCTTCTGTAGAACCAACCAACAACACCTTTGTTTTTTCACCACCATCAAGAGATCCTAAATTTGTAGACATAATTGACCCTGAATAGGTGAATACTCTGTTTGGTAGTTCATCTAGTATAATTGTTTCCTAAGTTGAAATAGAAACTTTGGCACCAATAGTTTCAACCGGCTCAAGTAGAGTCTCAGACATCCAAGCAGTAGGAAGACCTTCCTATCAAAGGGATACATTTCTTAGAAAAGAACCTTGGGATACTTTGTTATCTTCAAGGATAAAACCATTTAGGTACTTTGTTTTTGGAAACCAAATCAGTATGCATGACCAGGAGGATCAAAATAATGTAAGACATGAGGAGGGAGAAGAAGTTGGAAACCAAACTGAAACCACCTTCGGGTTTCCAATTTTGGACACCACACAGAATGTCAATATTAAAAACATTCCACTCTTGACACTACCCAAATTTTACAGTAAAATAAATGAAGACCTGGATACCTTCCTATTTGAGTTTGACATCTTGTGTAGGAGCTACAATTACTTACAAGATGCCCAAAAACTAAAACTTTTTCTTGCCACCCTCAAGGACTCAGCACTATAATGGCTCATGGGGTTGGGAGAGTCCAGTATTAGGTATTGGGAAGCCATGAAATATATATTTCTTAAGAAATACCAAGACTACTTCAAGTCTAAGGATTCTCGTAATGATATTTTCAAAATCCAACAGTTTGAGGACAAGAATCTCGAGGATTATATGGAATGGTTTGCTTATATCTCACATAAATTGAAATACCATGACCTTCTAGATGATGCAGTCAGGGATCTTTTCCTTAAAGGGATTTTGTAGGAATACATAGAGATACTTAACTTGATGGCATCATGTGACATCTCATATAAACCATTTGCCGAAATCTATGAAATGTGTAAGAATTACTCGAGGAGTAGAGATAAAACATGGAAGAATATTCGAGATCCTTATAGTAGAAAACTAAAAGCAGTTAGTTCAGGTAGTATCACGAGGGTAGAGATAGGGAACCTCTTAGAGAACTTCAAAATGAATATCTTAAGAACAATAGGTTCCCAGTTGGACACCCTAAATATTAAAAAGAAACAGGAGGAGGGAAATGAAGCAATGAGAATATTTTTCCCAAGATGCAGGAGGAAGCATTTCTCAAGGGAATGCCCCTTAGATAATATTTTAGTTTGTGGCTTCTCCATTGAAGAACACTCAATTGAGAAGTGCCCATCACTTCCCGGTTTGTTAACCATTTACAAAAGTGGGGATCCTGGAAAGTCCTCTTATGTACCTAGGAGGCCATGGTAGCCTAGAAGTCAACCTACATACCTAGATATAAAACCTCAAGTTCCACCCTACTATCAACAACCACAACAGTGGAACTCACCGAGTTGGAAAAATTGGTCTACATAGTATCACCATCCTTGGCTTCAAGGATGGAGAGGAGGGCATAACCAAGGAAACCCTCAAGATCCACCTGTCCCTATGCCCAATCATCCTTACCCTCATTTCCCACCAAACATCCTGCAGCTTCTGCCAGGTTTTGTTCCACCACCTTTACCTCATATTCCACAACAACCGCAACAATACTAGAATACAAGCTCCCCAAGAACGACATTACTACTAGCACAACCAATTCCCAATCCCAATAACAAACCCACTCAACCTATTCACAATGTTGAGATGCAAGCCTTTCCAATGTATGTTATTTATCCTTCTCCATTATAGGAGATTCAACTAAGGTCGAGAAAAGTTCTGGATAGGCAGAGGCCTTCAGTAGTCATCCAGGAAGAAGAAGAAGAGGAAACCCCCAAACTACCCACGAATGACACTAGGTGGGAAGATATTATCATTCCTAAGGACCAAGAATCCAAGCTTCCCCAAAATGAACCTTCACAAATTACAAAGGACCCTCCTTATCCAAAAATATTAGCAATTGACAAACCTACCACTCGACTGAAATTTGACATCATGAATGAATTGAAGAATATCTGTGTCAAAATTCCCTTGCTACAATCCATTATGATATTCCAATTTATAGTAAGGTGGTCAAATAATTGTGTATTAAGAAGCCATGAAGGAAGTAGAAGGATCCTCCAATAGTACATTTGATAGGATAACTCTCTAAGTACATATCAGAGAATCCTAAGGTCGCAAAATATGGGAACCCACGGAACCCCATAGTGACCATAACCATTAATGAGGTTCCCATCGGAAACACACTCATAGACCTAGGGGAAGCCATCAATGTTATGGATGTTACTACCTTGGAGGAATTACAGTTAAAACCTCTTCTTAGACGTACCCAAACTATTTTTGGAATTAGCAGATAAGACAAAGATTATACCTGAAGGAATCTTGGATGATATCATAGTTACTTTAGCCTCATGGGAGTACCCAGTAGAATTTCTTGTCATTCATTCGAAGGATCCTACCAAAAGACATCCCATTATTTTGGGAAGACCTTGGTTGGCCACAACTAATGCATTTATTGGCTATAAAGAGGGAGAAATGGCCATCTCAAATGGATTCTCTATACAGAAGCTCACCATATACCCACCATCTCAACCTATTATGGAAAATTTATGGTGGCTTGAATGTCCATACGAGAATGAGGACTGGGAAGAAATTGTGTTTCCAAGTGATCATTCATGGGCACTTCAGGAGAAAACAATGGAAAATGTGCTAAAACCAGTTTATTTATGCTATCACGTGTGTTGATTTTCCACAATATTTTCCCCAATTTGAGTACATGTTTGGGGAAGAATTTCAGGAACAGTTGGAACCATCGATTTTGTCTTTGAAATCTTTTATCTTTGAGATAGATGAGTCTGCCACATCTTACACCATTGCCTACGAGATTAGTCTAGGAAAATTTCTACATATAAATTCCAGACTAGATGCAGACCAACAAAAGCAGTTAGTAAATGTCCTTAAAGAACAATCAGGAGCATTCACCAGGGAATACACTGACATGAAGGGTATACACCCTGACACATGCATTCATCACATATATACCCAGGGGGAAGTGACACCTGTTAGGAAACCCCAGAGAAGGATGAACCCGACACTCAAGGATATAGTGAAAGAGGAGATACAAAATTTATTGAATGTTGAATTTATTTATCCCATATCTGAAAGTAAATGGGTATCCCCTCTTGTAGTGGTTACAAAGAAAGTAACCGGGAAATGAAGAATTTGTGTCAATTTCTGGGAGCTTAACAAGGCCACTTTGAAGGATTATTTTCCTCTTCCTTTCATTGACCAAGTCTTGGATACCCTATCAGGAAAGAAATAATTATCCTTTTTAGATGGATATAGAGGGTACAATCAAATTCTCATAGCACCCGAGGATCAAGACAAGACTATCTTAACTTGTCCTTGGGGCACCTATGCCTCTAGGGTCTTACCTTTTCGATTGTGTAATGCTCCTGCCACATTTCAACGAGTAGTACTAGGGATATTTTATGATATTATTCATGATTGTGTGGAGGTATACATGGATGAATTTACATTATATGGAAATACTTACTAGGAAGCCCTAGATAATATAGAAAAAGTCCTTATCAAATGTCAAGAAATGAACCTATCCTTAAGTCATGAAAAATGTAAAATGTTGTTGATTGAAGGAGTGGTCTTAGGACATCACGTTTCATTTGAAGGCATTAAAGTTGATCCTTCTAAGATTGAGGTAATATTTAGACTTCCACCCCTCAAGACTCAAAAAGAGGTGAGAATCTTTCTTGGACATGTCGGATACTACCGACGATTTATTGAAAATTTCACAAAGATTGTTACACCCATGTGTTGGATCATGTTGTCATTGATTCCAATGGTTTTATTGATTCATGTCAAGTGTTTGATTGATGTAAAGGGATTGATTGTTTGATTGATGCCAAAGGATGATTGAATTGATTGATACCAAAAGATGATTGAATGATTTCAAAGGTCAAAGGTTTGGTGTAAAATGATTGATGTTGTTTGATTTAATGATGAATCATTATTGTCTTATCATGGTTGATAAGGTGCACAAATGGATGAACTCCAAAGTGGTCCCCTTATGGTGAAATCCCTCACAGGAAGACATTGTGCGGTTGATTTATCCTTGAAGTATGGTTGAAAAACCTATTCTTAATTGTGGAATAATGAGATGAAGATCAATGAAGTTGTTTGTGAAACTATCCTAGATGGATAGTTCTTGTCATGCCATTTCTGGTGGTATGTGAAATGTCACATAACTCCTCAAGGCTTGAGAGTTATGGCCTTACAAATATGGAGGACCCTCATATGTTGGCTTGAAGCCCCAAAAGGTCAAAGAAGTCAATGAGCTTGCAAAGAAGAAATTATTATTTAAATGATAAAGTAAATTGACAAAGTCAAGAACGATTATTTAAATAATAAAGTAAAGTGACAAAAATCAAAGAAGATTATTTAAATGATAAAGTGAGATGAAAAAGTCAATAAAGATTATTTAAATGATAAAGTAATGGAGAACTTTCTATTTATGGAAAGTGGTTAACCCTAAAATGAGGAAAATAGGTTAAGTGACCTAGAAATGGGTTAAGTGACCTAGAAGTGGGTTAAGTGACCTAGAAGATGAAGAGTATAAATAAGAGGCAAGGGTCTCTTGTGAGAGGTATCTTTGGTGTGCATCTCGTGAGCATGATTGAAGATCTATTTTGAGAGAGAGAGAGAGAGAGAGTAAGGAGGATCTAATGAATGCATCAAAGTTTCGACAAGTTTCAGATCATGATGACAAAAGTATCAGAAGTTTAGAAACCCTAGTTTCTGAGGTATACGTGGGTTATAGTGGGCCAGGTCACGTACATACACGGTCTGAATGAGGACAGGGTGTGTGTAGTTGATGAAGTCATGGAGAATTGTGGTTGAGCTAATGATAATCTCTTGAAGACTAAAGAAGGTTCCAGATCTACATTCTATGGGCTCAGATCCGCCACAAGGATTTTGGTATGGTTACATTATTATCTTGATGGATACTCTTTTTTTGTGTGTGGTGAATGCTTAAGGCATTCTTGGTATGATTGTTGTCATGTGGTTTGTATTGGTTGATGGAGTGAGCAACACTCTTATGTTTCAGTTCTGATATGATTTCTATAGTATGATGATTTCTTATACATGATTGAGTAGAATTCATATTGTATGGTTGAGGAGTATGAGTGAGTTGTTGGAGAGTTTGGATGTGTTGTGACTAGCTGTGGGTCAGATTCGACAGTGAAAGATAGAAGAGAGTGTGATTGCATATTGCATAGGTTCTGAGTGTGTGATGAAAAGAAAAACCCTAATTGTTCAGATGTATAGGTAGGTTGTAGTATATACTCACCACGTACATATGCGGGTTGTACTACTAGTAGGGCGCATACATACACGTGCTACACTACCGACAAGTCACGTATCTATGACAAATTTATATATGTTGAGGATTGTTGCCTCATCTCAGTTGGTGTTGAGGGTGTAAGTTGAGTCTTGCATTATAGAGCCAGTGCTCTTGTAGATTTGTACTCTATTCAGTTGTTGCTGAAAAACCCCAAGGATTGTAGTCTGTAATAAAAAGAAAATTGTACATACATCTTGTGTTCTTTGTGTTCCTTTTGGTGATGATTTGTTGATGATATGTTTCTGATATATGTTGATGATATGTGTTCACATTTAACTAGTTATAAATGACAACAATGAGTAATGAGTTAATGGTGATTGCTTACTAATGAGTTTTGTGTAAGAGGGAAGTTTAGGAAAAAGAGTACACTATTCACCCCCCCTCTTAGTGTAGTCGGTGTGTCCAACAATTGGTATCAAAGTAGGCCTTCACTATAATCCTTAACAATCTTGGAGGAGATCTATGGACACAAAAATGGATGATGAAGTTCCAATCCTTGATGAGGAAAACTATTCTACTTGGAGAATAGAATTGAGAGTGCAATTGAAGGAAATGGGAATAGGTGTTTGGAAGGCAACCATTGGTGGATCAGCTTCATTGAAGAACAAGTCAAAGTTTGCATATTAAACAGAAGGAAAGAAAAATGATGCAATGGATGTCAAGACCATTCTTAGTGGACTCTCAAGTCCTATCAAAGAGATCATGGGACAATGCACTTCCTCCAAGGATATATGGTTAAAACTAGAGGAGACATATCAAAGCAATAAGGAGAAGGAAGATATTGAAGACCACTCCATCAAGATCATTAAAGGTAAAGAATCTCCAAAAAATCTTGAATGCATTATTTCTAAATGTGATCTTGAAGACATTTCAAATGAAAGAAAAGAATCAAGTGATGATGTTAGCACAAAGGAAGATATTGAAGACATTTCAAATGAAGGAAAAGAATCATGTGATGATGTTGGAAAAGAGGAATATCTTGAAGATATTTCAAATGAAGGTAAAGAATCCTCAAAGACTCTTGAATGCAATGATTCAAAATGTGATGATGTTGAATTTTTCTCTACAAGTGAAGAAGAAAATCTAGAAATAGTTTGTGTAGAGTTTGACGGTAGTTATCCCATGGAAAGAATAGAAGAAGATCTATTATAACTTCAAAAGAAGGTTGAAGATGGTTTATATGAATATAGCAATGACCATTATTATATAGACTATATCTATCTTTCGGATAACACTAAGAAGTTTCTTAAGAAGAGTCAAAGACAAATCTTGAAGTTAAAGGGAATGCTTAAAGAACAAGAAGAGAGTAATAAGACTCAATTAGAAGAAAAGGAAGAAGAGATCACAAGACTAAATAATGAAAAAGAAGATAAGAAAGTAGACGATGATATTAGAAAAAATCTTGAAATTATTTTCCATCTCAAGTCCCAAATTGAAGAATCCAAAAGGGTAGAGGAACTATTAAAGAATCAAGTAAATGAAAAAGAAGAGTCATGTCATAAATTAGAAGATAAAAATTTTTATCTTAGAAAGAAAGTAGAGAAGTCAAACAAATTCTTGAATAGCTCACAAATATTGAATGAGATCTTGGAAATTCAAAGATCACCAAATGATAAATTAGGTCTTGGATAAAAGAAAGAAGCTACACATGCTGAAGCAAGCACCTCAAAGAAGCATGAGGTAAGTCCCTCAAAGGATGAAGACAATGTTGCCACACAAGGCAAGGAAAGTTTCAAAAGAAAAAAGCAAGGAAGACTTCAATAAGCCATCTTTACACCTCAAAGAAGAAGGACACCAAAGCAAAGGTATGAAAGTGTTTTTCATGGTAAATGTTATTCATGTAATGAATATGGTCACAAATCTTTGGGATGTACATCTTATGAAAGGAGAGATAGTAGAAGATTTCATAACACCATAAGGTGTTGGAGATGTGATAAAGTAGGACACATTGTTGTTCACTGTCACCGCATGAGATGCTACAGTTGTAGTGGATTTGGACACAAATATCAGGATTGCCAGAACACAAGAAGAAAGTCCATGATGAGGACTTTACATAGCATGACTAGAAGAAGGAATGAAGTAAGTAAGGGAGACATTTGTAAAATGATGGAAGCTCAAAGCTCAAGTTCTGAGAAGCAGGGAAACCTTCAACAGTGGGTGAAGAAGACTGAGCAACCAGAGCAGAATGGAAGCCTTAAGGGAAGCTCAAGTGTGTCATCTATTGAATCATATGCGGGTGACAATGGTAACAGTCATGTACATACGCAGGCTGGCCTTGAATAGGTCGCATACATACATGATTTGTCTATGCAACAGGCTAGGCATATGTGGTAAAGACTTGGGAAAACGTTTATGCACATGGGTTTCAGCTTGATGTGATGGTATAAATCTATGATGCAGGGTCTGACATAGTGTTAGACCTTGACCAAGTTTTAAGGATCCTTGGTCATGTTTGACCTAATTTTGGGACTTCGACAGACTGTCAAAGGCGGAGCACAAGTCAAAGTGGATATCGCGGGATCTCGGCCCATTTTTAGGGATTTTTGGGTTTTGTGCTTATGTAACGGGTATAGGGATGTTGGCCCATGGGTTTACCCATGTTTAGGAACTTTTTGTAATGTATAAATAGAAGTCTAGGCAATGTAAGAAAGAGGTTGAAGAAGAGGATTTTGGTACTATGCTAAGTGCAAGCGATGATTGTAAATGCTTTGTGCATACTGTGTGAGATTTGCAAGGCTAAGTGCAAGTGATTGTAAGAGACTATGAAGAGGCTTTATGTTGTGACTTGGGGAAGGAGGATCTAGTAGAGCGCGTAGATCTCATGTCCCCCGTGGAGTAAGATATATTGGCTCTGTGCATGTAGAATATTGACAACAAGAAATAAAGAAGAAGAGTTGGTGGACGTAGCCCCAGGGTGGGGGTGAACCATGCATATCTTGTGTTGTGGTTTCTTTGTTATTTATGGTTGTTCTCTTGTTTGTGTGGTTAAATTCTTAGTGCACTGATATATGCTTAGAAGGATCTAATATGATAGCTTAGTGTTGAGTAATGTGAATGAATGATGGATCTGATCTATGTTGGTATGCTTAGTGCTTGAATCTATTAGATCGGTGTGATTACTATGTTGATCTGTTATTAGGGTTTAGATGTGTTGTAAACTAAGGCTGAATATTAATGAACTATAACTAATAAGTTCTCTATTAACGCGTTACAATCACAGATCTGTGTCCCAACTAAGGTTGCAGACATCTGAGTCTTGCAACCACCCCTGCCTCTACCTCGGGTGAGACTTCATCTGATTCGTAGGTGTTTCCAAAAGGGTCGGTAGTTAGGTTTTTGTTGATGCATTTTTTTAAGAGTTGAACCCTGGGTGTGCCCCTGTTCCAACAAATGGTTCCATTGCCGGGACCTGAAACTGGGATTGCTGGGAATTGAAGAAATGAAATCTCTATGCATAGATATGTTTCTTTAGTGCGTAGTAGTCTACTTGACTTGTGAATCTCTGTGCTAAGAAGAAAAATCAGATTTGAAGAAAAGAGGTAAGATCTTAAAGTTTTGTGCTCTGATAAAGGTTATAACAGTGAATTTTTTTTATTGAAAAGGTAAGATAAGTGGAAATTTTTGTTTCAAAAGTATGGATCTAGGCATGTTTGATAAAAAAATTCCTAGCCTGAAAAGTAGGGCACAACTAGATAAAATAAGGTTTGATATGAGTATATCTGATAGAAATAATGACAGATATGTTATTCCTATGCATAGAAAGAATGTTTGGACTAACCAATGGATGCATGATCCTAGAAAGAAATTTTTGTAGGTTAGCTACTATGATCCTAGTGCACAGTACATGAAAGGTTGGGGATCATTTCAAAGAAATAGAGGATTAACTCTTTGTTACAGTTGCAGAAGACTGGGACATCTTGCTAAGGAATGCCCCTGTAGAAGAACTAGTTGTCTTTGTTGTAAAGCTATGGACCATGAAGTTTTGGATTGCCCTAGAATGAATTCTAAGCTTGAAAGAATGAATATGAGACAAGAAAACCCTAAGGAAGGCCAAGAAACTGAGACCATGATAGAACCCTGGAAAGAATCAGAGAATGTATTTCTACAAATGAAAAAACCCTAAACGATCAAAAAAATATCAACTTATCAGAGATATTCAAGGAAAAAGAATGTATAGAAATAAGAATAGGAGACTTCGACATTGATTGTTTTATGGATGAGGAAACACAGGTGAATATCATGACAGAAAGAACTTGGGAAATTTTAGGAAAGCCTGCTATGAGTCCTTCATCGGGAGGAATAGGATTATTTAGAGGAAAGTTGATAACCCTATGTGGAAGACTCACTCAGATACCTATGAGTGCTCATGGAACTTCGACAGAGGAAGATTTTGAGGTTGTTAAATTTATTGAGAACAACACCCCATGTGCTATATTACTAGGAAAAACTTGGATTGAAAAGGGTCAGGCCAGAAGAAAAGAAGAGGAAGTCTTGGAGCAGAAGAAGAAAGAATTAAAATATTTCATGACTATGAGGATAACTCACTTGATTGAAGAACAAGAGAATAGATCGAAGCTATTTAGAACTAGAAACTTGGATGTCGAAGTTGAAAGAACACAAGCAGACTCACAGACGAGTATAGCACCTACCCCAGATAAAGAAGAAGTATTACTCTCTAAACCTTTGAAAGAATCTCAACAGAGTGAAGTTAATATGCCAAAAGAAGATAAGAATCAGAGGAGTACTGAGAAAAAGATCATTGGGAAGAAGGATAGAAAGCTCAGTAAGAAGAGAGCAAAGACATAAAATTCACAGAATGTTCTAGACGGGACTTCACAGAAGGAAGGATTGAAAAACAGGAACTTCATCGAGATAGCATAAGAGCGCAACATGGCACTTCTCCATGGAGAAGAAATATAGCCATTGAAGTCATTATAACCATTAGACTGACGCCCCAAATGGTTAGAACAACATTTATGACCTGAAGGCTCATAATCAGACCGTTGGGACCGCGCTACAATGGACATAACCACATTGATGAAGGCCTCTTGTCCGTTGGAGAGATCCATTACACCATTGTGTACTTATCGCATTGACTCTTGCACCAAAAACACTTTTGCGAATTGTATCCTAGAGAACTCATTGCTACCATGCTATGTTTAGTAAGATCGACACTTGTTCTATTGCTTTGAGCACTCATTCATCCACTTGAGTTATCCGATCTGACCATGCATGTCTGACGAGCTCAGCGTCATAGAGAAAGTCATCGAAGAAGTTATGATCGACCTTATGGCTAAGAAGGTGATGTTCGTTGGAGCTCAAGATTCATTGACGAGAGGAGTGCAAGCCTCTCCGTCGACGGCTCGTGGATCCAGACCTTCCTGACCTACAGAAGAGAAGATAACCAAAAATCAAGATGACTTGGCAAACACGAAGTTGATCCTGACTATCCTGCCTGACTACATCCCACCTTTGGCTGGCGCGGTGAGTCATGATAGTGTCCCGAGATATTTTGATTACACCATGGTTACTGCGTACCTCTTGAAGGGGATACATGAAGTTAGAACGCAGCAGGAGAAGATCGTGACATTGAAGTTCAATGACTTCAACCTATGGGACCGCAATAACTACTGCATGCTCTCCCCTTACAAGTATTTGACTAGGATGAAGGGGAAGAACTTGAAAATAATCCCCCATCCATGGACTATGGACCTCACGCAGTCCACCCTCTTGAATGTAATGAAGATCCTGCACTTTGGAAGGCACCAAGAGGTTAACGTGTGCGTTAAGCTCCTACTATCATGCTTCCATGGAGGCTACCTATGGCTAGACCGATGCATCATAGTCAATCTGATGTTGATCCATAAGATGATCAGATTGAGCATGCAGGGACCTGACCCACAGAACTTCTACCCAGGGAAGGCTACATATCGCGCATTGGTACAGAGGATCAATGACACGTATGGCGATGTAGAAAAGGGGACACAAGGCTATAAGGTAGCCTCCATCCAGAATGGTGCAGTATGCCTAGCCTACCAATTGATCATAGGAAATCTCATGAGGAAGAATATACCTAAACAGGTCGTAGGATTTGTTGTTGACCTCGTTGGGAAATGTGTAGAAAGAATCCAGATGAATTGGGCAAAGTACTTGGTCAACCAACTGAAATTAGACTATCACGAAGCTCAGGATTAGGGCTATGAGTTCCACTTTAGCTGGCTCCTGATCCTCATCGCATTTACTACTTGGGAAATGCCGAAAGGTGCGACCTTCCTAGACATTGAACCATTCGAGCCGCTCGTTGCGAATTTCACCATGCTCTGGTACTCGAGGGACATGGGAAAACAGTGGCATTCGAACGCAGTTTTTCATACATATTATCTCAAACTAAAGAGGGCTATTGGAGTTGTCACTCGCATGATGCCGAACACTCTGCATCAGTTCTGACCCCTCATGAATTTCTGCGTAGATCGACACTTCATTTATATCATCGTGTGTGAAAATGAGTATAAATAAGAGCTTCAGTCATACTACAAGCTCACAGAGAAGGACCTCAAAGAGATAACCAACGAATGGTCTGCAGAGCTCCTCATCCCTGATGACCCCACAGAAATGTCAGATCTTGAACTAATCGGCATCCCTAAGACCACTCATGAAGTGAAGGATACTCCTGGACCCAGCAGAATAAAGAAGACCAAAGAGGTACAAAACCTGAGCGGCGCATCGGAGGAAACTACTCCAGAGTCACCTAGCCGAGGGGGTGATGACGAAGTAGATCAAGAAGAGACCAATAGAAAAGGAAATAAACATAAGCAAGGCAAAGTAACACCACCTAAAGATCCCATTGATGAGGCTAATCCATTGAAGAAAAGGAAGGTTTCCCCCATGAAACCTACTTCCCGAAAGAAATCCAAAGCCACCATGACTAAGATGCAGAATGTGCTCACAGTCGATGACTTCGACTTCATCATCGTAGCTATATTAGATGCCTCCCAGGACATCTTGTAGAAACATGAAGCCAATTAGGAAGAGATGTACGACAAAATCAATGTTGAACTCAGAGGGGTACAATAGGCCCTTCAATCCATCCATGCAGTATCCACTATTCCCCCACAATAAGAAGAACCAGAGTTGGGAGATGAGCCTACCCAACTCCATAGACTAGCTGATGTGATTGAAGCTCACCTTCGTCGTGCACAGAAAGAAATAGAACAAGCCACAGAGGCCCTAAAGCAAGTGAAAAAATACTTATAGAGCAACATTGAATTGCGCAGCAGGAGAAGGCCAACCTCCAGAACAAGTTTGAAGAAGAGAAAGCACAGATCTGAGAAGAGAAAGAACAACTAGTCATGGAGCAGGTTGAAGTAAAGGAAGTACTTGACAAATCACTTTGCTCTATGATGGGCTTAGAGCCAAAATAATAATATCAAGTGGAGCATCAATTAGTGCAGCTCGCGTAAGCTATCCAATAGCTTCAACAAAGAATAATAGACTTAGAACTACAAACAATCCCCACCACCCCACAGGATGTGTGAGATCAAAGAGAAGCAACTGCTCAAAGCAAAGTTGATAGAATCAAGGCCCTCACCATGGAATGTAAGTAGCTAAGTGAATTGAAGGCACTGGAGTCATAGCTCCAGGAGGCAAAGAAGCAAGCAGAAACAGTACAGGCGTAGTTGAATCCCCTGTCAGCATTCGAAAGGATGAAGCAATCCCAAGAACAACACACTTCTCAACAACAGGTCCACACCATTCAGAGCAAAGTCATGGAAGTGACTCAGAGGCCCCAACCAATACAGGATGAGGCTTGCCAACTATTTGTAGAGATTGAAGGCCGAGGAGAAGAAATGGAGCAAGTCGTCATTGCAGTTGAACAACACTTAGAGGGACCTGTCAATGAAGCAGTTATCTAAGAGTTCGTTGAGAAAGAGTTCATGGTGCAGCAACAGGTTGAAGCAGCTCGAGCCAAGATTGAGACTTTTGAAGGAGAGCTACCTAGACCAGAGTGACTCGGGATGAGTCACAGGTGAGTGTTGGGGGCCTGTTGGCCCTTGACCAAGTTTTGAGGATCCTTGGTCATGTTTGACCTAATTTTGGGACTTTGACAGGCTATTGAAGGCAGAGCACAAGTCAAAGTTGTTGGGTATGTGTTATATTATTTCCATGTGTGTGTGTGTGGGTGCGTCAGATACGACGACTGCGGATTTTGCTATTTTTAGCTGATTTGTAAATTAATCCCGGATTAAGGGATTAGAGTTTTGGTATCTACGGAATACCTAAAAACATTGCATATATTGTATGGCGAATGGTGAAATTCGATATAATGAAAAAGAAAGGTTTTCTCGGTTGAGGGTTTCCGGTAAAGATCTCTGTGTATTCTGT
>SNQJ01S0124137.1:0-16037 GCA_010110895.2 Picea sitchensis | reverse complement strand
AGGTTGTGATGCAACCCATTAGTCAAAGTACCACATTTTTTTTATTTTGGTATGTAGAAGCATTAATAATTTATATTTTTATGTAAGGTATGCATAATTTATTTTTGTAGGATCTACATTTTCACCTACAATTAGCATCCCATCTGGGTTACCTATGAGGAAACCAGGAGTACATCCATCCACTGACACCGTAAAAAAAAATTCCTTCACACCATGGAGGTGTGCATGGTATAAAATATTTGTGTGTTGTCTAAAAATATTTTCTATGGATGAATAGTGTTAATAAATACAAGGAAATTTTGTATTGTGTAATGCTTATATCATCATCCCCAAACACTATTATTTCTAGACATCATCTAAAGAAGAAAAAAAAAACATTTAGTTGCATCACCAATGGTAGTTGGTCCTCCTCCTTGAGCTTTGAAAATATGCATGGTTTCTCATTATTCTTACAATCAAAGTCGCTTTCTTTATTCAGATCTGTTAAATTTCTCAGTAAGAATGAATCTTTACTATCCAAAAATAGAAGATGTATTCTTATTATTTTTCAATTGTTCTGGTCAACGGGGGGAAACTAAACATGAAGATACTTTATATCTTATTTCTAATGTATTATTTGTAGATATTGTACAACACTGACTTATGTTGAGCCATTGACAAACACTCCCCTTGCTTCATCGTGTGGTTGTGTGCTTCCTATGAAAATTGGGATTTTGCTTGGGGTGGCACCTTATGCTTTTTTTCCCATTGTTTTATGAGCTTGTTGTTGAGATAGCAACATGAACATATCTAAAGAAAATTGAAGTTTGGATTATGGGAGAAAATCCAGACAATGAATATCAAGAGAAGACATATGTGAATGTCAATTTAGTTCCACTTGAAGAAAAATTTGATACTACTATTGCTTTATTGATATATGAAATATTTTGGAAAAAGAATGTGATTAAACTCAAGCTACTACAAAAGATATTTAATCCTTTTATTCTATAAGCATGAATCAAGACCAATGTAATTATGCATTGGATAAACCTTGTCAATATCTTCAAGAGTGTCTTCCCCTATCGATAGTGTTTTTCCAATATGAAGGTAAGTGGTAAAATGTTGGTGGTATTTCCCCCCCTCAACAATGTCCTTGGGAGCATAAACTCCATCACAAAATTTCAAAGTTAGTGTCAAATAATATGGTCATCAATAACTTGGGTGGATCACACTTTATCCTATATCCTTGTCCAAAAGGACCTGCAAGACAAGACCAAATATATTTTACTGGATGTTATTGGTTAAACAATCAGAGTGAAAAATAGTTGTAAAAAATATGTTGTTTCACCAATCTCGGTTTGATGATCACATTTTTCATGTTCTACAGTTGAGCACATTCCATCAATAAAATGAAACTTATCTAATATATAACAAATTTGTCATACAAGTATATTTATATTCTCTTCCTTGGAAGCCATAAGTCGAAATTCTCTCATCAATAAACTAAAGTAAGAGTCCCATATTATGTGACCAGCAATACAAGCAAGGGTTTCCAAGCAATAATTCACAACATTCCCCACCTTATCACATCTGTCCTCAAACAACAAACTAAAAAAGAGTGGTACAAATATTTGCATGAGATTTCCCTACATAATATTTCATATATACTAGCAATGTCAATAGATTGCAACAAGGTATGGTCAGAAAAGGATAAAGCAAAGAATAACAACACACCACTCCAATGTCACCCACAAATATAAACATATATCGACTTAAACATTATATTTTACCTCCAATAGCCAAGATATTTCTAAATTGTGCCATTGCTCTTGATCTCCTATGCTTGTGCATAAGTAAAAAAAATCCAATCAACATCTAGATTGCTTTCAGCACAAAGAAGAAAATGGAAAGAATAGGAAAGGAAAGACATGTTATCAAACATGAATGTGAAGAATGTTATTGAATAAGTCCACTTCTATATCTGTGGTAGAAAGAGGCTTGCATTTTTTCAAAGTTTCAATACCAAAAAGGCTAAGTGACATTGAACGTAATAAATCCACCCATTCCTATAGATACATTTGGCAATGCTAAATGTAATGCTTACCTCTCTTATTTAAGATGGCAACATACAAATTTACAAAAAGTAATAAAAAATACCCTTTAGATGGAGTTCTATGAACTATCTATACCCTTCTTCACATGTGCGAGAAAAAAATTATAAATAGCATGCTTAACATATACTTTAGACCAATTTCCACAACCATTAAATGAGTCAATGGCAATTCACTACTCACCTTACCCTATGAGTCACTTTCAAAAGATGACATAATAGCACCCTTAATGAACTCATCATCTTTTTTCTTGTAGTATTCCTCATAGAAGGTTGTTATCTAGAGTGTAAATAATTGTGCCATTAAAGCCATACCGAGGATAAGATCCAATGGTTGTCAAATGAAAATCAATTGTAATAATTTTCTAGTACCTCCAAAGTTCTACAATATGATGAAAATATTGTGTGAAAATGGTGAACTAAGAAATTGATTAAGGCATACCATAAATAATCATCAATAATGCCCTGAAGTCATATGCAATCACCAGCATGTGGCATTTTTCAATAGAAAGGTTAAGCAAAACTTCATTAAGAAAAACTAAATCCATGTTTGACTCAAATGTATTATCCTCCCTTTGGCTTGAGGATGCTTCAATACATTGTTCACAATCTCTTCTACTATCTATATGATGTTCATTCAATGCTCTATCAGTAATTTTCAGATCTTTCAACTCCTGTTGAAAATCATTATTCTCATGTGTTATGATCCCTTCAAATCTCTCATAAGAAACAACTTGAATGGACTCTCTAGTACCCAAACATACTGGCTATTCAAATTTATTGGATGAAAAAACTTTTGCCATACCAAATTGATAGCCACAAAATTTTCTGAAAGTTTCCAAAGCTTTCTACATCAGAAGTAAATATAAATCCTCTACCTTCAATTCATCAATGCGCTCTTCCACATTGCACTCTGCATTGTAAGAAAACGACTTTCCTGACTGACTTGCATCCATGTTCGAATAGTTTGAAAAAACCCTTTTTTTGTTTTCAACAAGAATGGATAGATTGTGACTCTCTTCTAGATCGTTTCTAATTCTTTTCCTCATTTTAAACCTTTGTTCACTACAAACCACTTTGTTGCTGCTACTTACTTTACCATTGCATTCATGTAATATACCCACATTAAAATATAAATAATATTCAATTTCCTCCTCTTTTTTTCTAATACAAAAAACAATATTTAATATGAAATCATTTTCCCTATGTTCTCTCCATTTTAATACACACTTCTTTCATGTGCAAACACATATATACAATATGCATATATGCAAGATATTGCAATCTATTGTCAAATGATGCATTTGGTAGTTAGAATATTCGGGCACACAACAACCCATAGTAAAAAACAAATAAATAATTGAAATGGCATTCATCCTTTCCCCTTTGCAAATTTTCTTTTCAATCAATTTAAGGAGCACTAATGCACCCAAAAAAACATAGTCTCGAGCAACTTAAAGAGAATTTAATACACCCAAAAAGAAATAAATATCTTTCATGGATGCTTACACCAATAATTATCTTGCAAACAATGCAAACTATATCTTCAATGGACAATAAATAATCAAACCTTGAGTTGATAGCAACAATTTCGTACTTGACTACTGTTTAAATCCCATATTTTGAATCTTTAATGTAACTTTCCAAGTACAAGACAATGTTTATAGCCATTGGAGAAAAACTAAACCTATTATAATATCACAAGTTGAAGAGGACTTTCACATAAATAAAGATAGCTCCAGCATGAATCTTCATACAATTTTGTTTTAAAATTGCATACCCATCACCGAACTATGACTAATAACAATATCAAAATATTGTTGAACCAAAACTATTGGTATTTTATGCCAAAAACATCTAAATATATCCTTTAAATATATATGAATTCAGTAATTCAAGGACCACAAAAGAAGCTTCATGAGTGCAATAGAATCAATGACAACCTAAATTGATGAAATTCATTCTTAGTATTTTGTAAGAATTCAAATGCACTTTTTCATGTAGATGAGGTCACCAACATGTTAAACTAAGTTCAACTCCAAACATTAACAATATTTTACCCTTGTAACCAACTCTCCAACATATTTACAATTTGAAGGAAACTTTGATGAAAAATTCATTCATTTACTTGAAGGAAACAAACCATAATTATACCTTTTAGTATAATGAGCAACCAATGTACAATGGATTCCTTCAAGTCTTATCAATCTAAATATACACATGTAGCATATTCTCCCCAAAGGATGCAAAATCCCAATGTACATAAGTTAATGAGAGATCGGGTTGGAAGTCAGGTGTGAAGATTGGATTAGAAGGGGACTTGGAGGCCGAATGGAAAACATACATGGGAAAATTGGTATCCAATTTCATCACCCTAAAAGAGGAGGAAGAAGACACTCTATGTTGGTCCAAAAATGAGGCCACTGGTGAATACACAGCAAAATTGGGATACACTATTGTAGTGGAAACTACTTTCTCTAGGGAAAAGCAGTGATGGTGGAACACTATCTTAAAAAGCAAAATTACCATGTGGTTGGCTCTCTCCAATAAACTATTAAATTAGGAAAATGTCTTAAAATGTGGATGGATAGGACCTATTCAATGTCCATTATGCAAAGAAAATGAGGAATCCAATGCTCACTTGTTTATCTCTTATCCATACATAGTGTAGGTATTCAAGTTGGTATCAACAGAGTTCAAGAAAAAGGCCATTTGGATTCAATTAGCTTTGGACGAATGCATGTGTTCATGGATAGAAGATAAGAAGGCTAAGAAAGTGAAATGCCTTCCTTGCATCCTAGTAAAGGGATTATGGAGGGCCCACAACAATAGTGTTTTTTATTACAGGGAAATTCCCTCTGAGATCACGACCATCCAAATCTTAAATGTCTCAAAGGAATTCTAGGTGGAATAAAAAGAAAAAAATCAGCAGATCCCAATGATGCCATATTTGGTCTTGGATGTACCTTGGGGTTTCTTTGATGGGTAAATTCAAGGGAATCCTCCTCTTTGTGGGGTGGGGGTCATGTTGTTCATAAAAAAAAGTTATTATATGCACATTCGTTACTCTCTAGGTTGAGGCTCGAACAACCAGGCCAAATTCATTACCTTAAGAACCCTATTGGTGGTTGGTCAAGAAAAAGGTTTAAATAAATTATAGGCTCTAGGGGACACAAAACTTGTTATTGATTTGGCCCTTCAAAAATCTAGAGTGGAAAATGTTAGTCTCGACCCTCTACTACAACGGATTCAAGAAAGGTGTAACTCATTTTCCTAGATCTCCTTTAGNTTAAATAAATTATAGGCTCTAGGGGACACAAAACTTGTTATTGATTTGGCCCTTCAAAAATCTAGAGTGGAAAATGTTAGTCTCGACCCTCTACTACAACGGATTCAAGAAAGGTGTAACTCATTTTCCTAGATCTCCTTTAGACACATTTATAGAGAACTCAATTCTAAAGAAGATGAACTCTCAAAGGAGGCCTTACAGTTGTCATTCAAAGCCTTTGGTTTCTATGAATACGTGGATGACATTGAATTGGACTCCATGGAATTTAGGCTCTAATGTCTTTTTGTGCCTAGTTGTTTACACTAGTAAGTCCTAGATCTATTGTTTAATGGAGGGAAAATTTGTGAAAAAGGATTGTCCTTTTCGAACCAACAATATATTTTTTTCTATTTATGTATTGGAAGTAAAGATTGTGAAGGGGGCATCTCCCTTTTTAAATTGATAACATTTTTTTATAAGCATCTTGAATGTATACAGGTAGAAAGTATAAGGGATGTGTTTTCTTTTGTATGACTATTCCCTTATGAGGAATGCAACATGTATATTCACCCCTCATGAATATAATATTTTTTTCTTAGGAAAAAAAAAGAAAATAATTTTTTTTGGACATCTAGGGATTCTAGGATTTTGTTCCAAGACTAATATAGAGTTCATCTTGTAGTACTTGGATGTGGATTCTTAAATGACCAATCCCCCTAAGGTTTTTGATACATTCAAAGGTCTTAGTTGATGGTCAGAGGGAAATCCTTATATGGTGCATGTGACTTCAACACTTTAGACGTTTAAAAAATATTTCAAACTAGACCAATGACTCCATATCCCAACTAGGGTAGGCACTAGTCCATTTTTTTCACTTCCTCAACCAAAACTTTAAAATTTTCCCTTTTATTTTTTTTTTCTTTTTACAACTAGGTTTTAAATGTTTATATACTTAGATCTAGATTGCTTCCTCAAGTCCCAAGTCCCATGAGATTAATGTTTTGATATATTTAGATTTGAAAGTTCATTTGCAAATCATTTCATTTTTCCATGCTTGAATCACTAAATGTTTCACATATTTCTTAGGTCTAATGATTTAACTTCAAATCTTTATTTTCGATCTAAGAAAATGGATGACTAAGTAGACTAAAATGATATTCCATTCTATCAAATGGTTTTGAGGTTCTAGTTTATTTCATGGTTTTATTAATGTTGGAATATATCGGTGACTGAGGGTTTTAATAAACTGATCACACACATCTTTGGAATTGGTTTAATTCAACATTTCACTATTTTCATACTCTGATTCACTACACACATCAAATCAATGCATGAGAAACTCAATGACTTGCAGAAAAAGTACTAAACAATTCACATATTATTGGTTGATTATTGACACATTGAGGGTTTGAGGACTAGTTTACATGTGTTTGGAACTTTATTTCTTGAGTGTGTTATATGTTTATCACTCTAATACATCACACATGCCAAAACGATACTAAATATCTCTCAATGATTTGCTTAAATTGATCAACAATTCACTTAAATTGCAGTATTACTTGTTGGAATTTCCTTTGGTGTGAGATCTAGTTTTAAGAACAATGAACTATTATCTTTTGTTCTTAATGACATAATAACAATCTTAAAAACTGGAAATCTCTATGGTTAAGGTTGTTTGATGGTTATCATATTTGTCTTTATGTGTTAAATCTCATTGCTAATATAACACTTGTGCTTAAAGGCTTGATACAAATATTGGTTTACTTGGATAATCTTTGATATGTTGCTACAATAGTTCACAAATATATTTGAAATTTGGCATATTTCATCACTTTTGCACCCAAGTGATAATGGTCATAACTGAATTTTGAATGGTCCATGTTATTCTCTCCTGATTTGATGATGTTCTATGGACAACAATATACACAACATTTGTAACATTTTGTAAGTCGTACACTTAATTATGTTTTGTGGAATTCAAGTATAATCTATGGGACAATGTGGTGATGCTTGATGGATGTCATATTTCAGATCTAAGCACTTTGGTATCTTGATCACTATATGCCTAAGTATGTTGATGAATGGATTTGAATATCGATGTCTAAGTGTTCTAAGTAACTTGCAGATCTAAGCATAATATGGTGGATGTTATAATCTCATATTTATTGTTGGTTCATTGATCTACATTATTACTTCATTGATTTACATTGCTTATTGTGAGCACATTTGAACATTCTTAGATGATATTTGTGAGAGAAATCATTGTGGTAATAAGCAAAATTGGTTTTACTTGATTATTAATATTTTCACATCTCTTTTAAGCCATTTCCAGCATTCTAAAACACAAGTTTATTGTTGATTCATAGTTCATTGGGACACTTGTGTTATTTGGAGTAATAAAATTGCATGTTTAATTACTTATCTCGTGTATAAGGTAAATTGGTTATTGGTTACAAATTTCATAGTCTAGGAAAAACTCACACTTCAATAACATGTAGCTTAATTGACCATAGGGATACCCCCCTAGGCTAAGATTTCCATAGTTTGAAAAGTGGGGCAAGGTCATTGAGGTGACAATGGGTAGCTTGTTTGGTAGTTACCTCTAAGCTCTTCTTTTGTGGCTAAGACTTTTACATCTAAGAAAAAGTTTGAGTAGTAACACTAAAAAAAATTTAATGATAGGTAGCATAACTAACCTATTAAAGTTTTATGATCTATGCCACATTTCACCTTAGAGGAAGGAGCTTGATGCCAAGTTTCTGTTAGCCTTATTCATTAATACCAACAATGTAAATC
This sequence comes from Picea sitchensis, assembly GCA_010110895.2. Lineage (NCBI taxonomy): Eukaryota > Viridiplantae > Streptophyta > Pinopsida > Pinales > Pinaceae > Picea > Picea sitchensis. The sequence continues at coordinate 7,884 of SNQJ01S0124137.1, read as the reverse complement.
ATTTAACATGGATTAAGGAAGTTCATTAGATGATAAAAATACAAAGAAAGAAAAATGGTTTAGAATGTAAGTGTTAGCTTGGACACATGTAAATGAGAAATATTCTTATTACATTTTTAATGTTCTAGTAAAATGTAACTACTCTTCGCTAGAAGGTGCGAGGGTAAACATCATCATTTATATGCTTGAGGATGCATCGACATTAAAGATTATACCCATAGTTGACACATATAAGAATGGTGTGTATCCTTTGTGTTATAATATTCATTGCCACTTAACATATGAGCATCTTTACATTCTACCTGATGAAATTTATACTCTCATGAATCATATCCATAAATAAGAGATAAAGATCAATATATGAAATGAAATTTAATTCAATGGGTAATCAACACTGCTTTCTTTTTCTTTTTTTATTTGATATTCATATTTGCAACCTTCTGTTTTTTCCTAAGGGTAAAATCACATATTGGTTGTTTACTTGGCTACTTGTACAATTCCTGAAGATAGATGTCTTGCTTTTTAAAAACATCCCTAAAGGCCATTAGACCTTAAAAAAATGTTAAATTTCCTTTTTCCCTCTTCCATTTGTGATACCTTTCCATTCAACTCTAGCTATGTAGTTTATGTAGGCTATCTTGATGTAAAACACTTTTCATCTTTTAAATCGGATTCAAAGACTAATTCCATTTTTCGATTAGAATTATCTAATTTATGAAATATTTTCATCCCACCCAATGGGTTTTTAGTTATAACTCCCGACATAGAAGGGGAGTGAACTCAAACACATTGCATCTTCTAAATTGGACCCAAAGACTAATTTCCATTTTGGGTCAGAATTATATAATTTATGAGATATTTTCATCTCACCCAATGGGTCTTTAGTTATAACTCCCCACGTAGAAGAGAAGTCAGTAAGTTCAATAAGTCCAAATCCACACTACCAATGTCAAAGGGAGTGGTTGGTGCCTTAGATGATGTTGCAAATGATGATCTCTCTACATGCTCTTTGGGAGTTGCATATGAAGGGTTGTTATATCTTGGCCACCATCGTTTAGGGTTATTGATTTTGCCTTTTTTCCCTAGAGGGACTAGGCCCATGGACAAGAGTTTTTTAACATTACCCACTTCAAAAAAATAGGAACCACTCCTTTTTTAAGGATTTCATAAGAGCCTTAAGGTGCCCTCACATTTCATAATATGAAGAAAAAAAAACATTTCATGCAATTAAATGTGTGTGTGTATTGAAGGAAAACTTTGTGGGATTATCACCTCTTCACTAGAACATTTGGATGGAAGACAATGTCAACCAGTAGCCACAAAATCGGCTAGTAACCTTGAGGGCCTTGATCAAATTGGAACCCGTGACCTTCATTGGAACATGCCTTTGGTGGATGGTCCAAATAATTGTGCTAACCCTTGGGGCTACACATATACAAATTGTGTGTGTGTGTGTGTGTGTGTGTGTGAATGCATTTGTTTGACTTGTGGGGAACTATGAATCCCAACTCTATATATTTTTTAAAGAAACAATTAAATTGTATTAGTCATAATCTACCGTTTTACTCATTTAGAAAAAAGATACAAAATGTCATAATGGTTTTATCTATCTAGGGAGATCCACCAACACTTATAGGTCAGGGGGAATGTTCGGAAGAGATTCTTATTTTTCTATGCAATCTTCTTTCATTTCCTAATTAACATGAATAAATTTTGACAAATTGTGTTAAGTACCAAAGATACGAGTAATAAATCACCACACAAGATATAGAAGAAATCTCACTTTATTATATGAAAACCCTTAAGTTAGGGAAACATCATACAATTGATCCTTTTAAGCAAGGGATCCACTCTTGATCAATTTCCTCTTCAAGGGGGAAACCTCTTAATGAGCTATGCTCCAAATGCAATACTTCTTCAACATGCTCATTACATTGTTTACACCCCTTTATATAGTGTTACCTACCACCTAAGAACATTTTAGAGGAGGAACCTTCTAGAAGTTAAATTCAAAGTCTTGAGAAATCAATAATGTCATGTCCCAAACTAGTTCTTTGGGAACCTCAAAAGATAATATATGTCTTTAAATAAATAAAGAGTATTGTCTTGGGTTACAAATAAAACAGATTGTGTTTGTCCTTCAAAGAGGACTGGGATGGGGCTTCCGTAGACCATAAAATGAAAGAGAGACCCGGAAGACAAAAGAGAAACAATCAAGGGTCAACCTTAGGTTTCATAGGTTACTAGGAAAATAAAATACACAATGATGAATGACTAAAAAAGAAAGATGACAAGGGAAAGAATAAGGTTGTTACTTGACTTATTGTGATGGAAGTCTTCAAACCTTTTACTTTCTTGATGAGATTCCTTTTGTAGATGGATGTTGTTGTTTTGTAGGTGGCATAATTTTTGTAACCACTTCATGTTGTGATCCAGGTGGATATCAGTGACCACCCACCTATTCCAAATGGCTCAAAACAGTCTTCTGGCAATTTACTATTTTTAGCAATTTTTCGGTTCGTGAACTTCCGGGGCCATTTTGAGGGCCTAAATAAAGTTTTTTTTAGGATTGATCACCTTTATGGTAGCCAAATGCTATACTTAAGCCCCCAAAATGAATCTCCTCAATGATACCTTTCCAATGAGTTATCTTGCACCCCAAACAGAGACCGTACGCCAAAGTTACGCCCCTGGGAAGTTGATACACCAAACTACCCAAAACGGGGTCCACAAAATTGTTGGCTTTTCATCTTCCGGGGTTAGGGTTTTGGATTTTATTTATGATAAAAAGGCCTTTGGGGCCTCATTGTAACAATCATCTTCTTGTGAATGAGCAGAGCCGTCACATCTCTTGTTAGAGATAATTTGCCACCATTCTAGCGAGTCTTTCACTCTATATTTTTACAGTTTTGTACATTTCGCACATTAATAGAAATTGTGTATTAATGTATATTTGTGCCTCTTTTTATATATCCAATATATCTTTGTTATATTATTGGCTCTCTTGCAATATCTTTGTATATTTATGTGTTATATCTCCGCTCTCATTTCGTGCCGAAAATAATCTGGATCATGTTGATCTATCTTAGTGATCTTAACCAAAGCTTTTCTTAACCATTCTTCTATGTAATCCCTCATCGGAGAAACCATTATTATGTGCTTGGTTTTTATCTCAAATAGTTCATTCTCCATTTCTCTTAAGTCAATACTTAGTTGGTGCAACGTGCACTCGATATCATCATTCTTATTAATGTATCAGACCAGCGACCTTTCAACCTCATCTTCGAAGAATTAAATTGAGTCAGTAAACTCACTCACCATGCAACCTTTAATACTTCAAGTTGTTCAAATATTTTATCTTTACACATAAGTATGGTATCCATTAATAAATTTGGTTCATCTAGTTATTTTATAAGATCAACAAGTTTTAGAAAAAGGTCACCTCTTTTTATTTTCACATCATATAACTCAGACAACACTTCTCTTGAAATTTTAATCATTTTCAACCAACAAGCGTTGATCTGCTTCATTTGGATACTAGAGGAAAGGTTCTATTCTCTTATGTGGGTGTCACTTAAAATTGAAACTTTTTCCGCAAATGTTCCCACAACATCCTTGTAAAAACCTTCATCATTCTCTAGATCCTTTTGGAGATACTCTCTAAAATGCATAATCCTTTTTGAAAAATTGGTTGAACTCTGTGCTAGCTCCCAGATTTCATGGATTAGGTCTATTCTTTTTTTAATTCCATCTCCAATGTATTTTCTCATAGCCAGCAACAAACTGGAGGAACCTTTCAACTTATTGTTGCTTTCTGGGACATCCTTAAGGGTAAGTGTTGGTTGTATTGCAGTCAAAGGCTTAGAAAAAAATGATTTAAGAATTAGAGCTCTCTCTAATTCCTTTATTTTTTCTTTTAGAATTAAATTTTATTTCTCAATATTACAAACGGATTCTTTTAGTGCTTCCCTGGTTTCTTCGTGAAACTATACAATTTTTTAGGGCGCAACTCCATCAAAATCAATTTTTGATTTCCATATTTCAGACACTTTCTTATTTTTCATGTTAACCTTTTCTATTAACAATTTCTTCGAATCTTTATCGTAGGTCGCGTGGTGAAGTGTGACACATTATTATTCAAATATCTCTAGTTCCTGGGTAACTAGAACCTCAACAATTTCCCAAGTTTCCACTAGTCGTTTTGACTAGCTGGGTTCTTCTAAAACTTCATCCACATCCATTGTTTGGGTGCTTTCTTCAATTTCAGGTATTTCCAATCTTGTTTTCTAAGTCGCTCTGTTTCTTTTAGCAGAAGTATGCACAAAATGAGATTTTTCTAGATTTTTCTTTGTAGCATCTTTGTCACCACCGTCATCTAAATTTCCAGAATGTGTTTTTCTTGTTTCCATACCGCTACTTCTAGGTTTTATTTTAGAAAGAGTACTTCTCTGTGAAACACTAGGAGAATTGGGGTTTTTGTTTGTTATTTCCCTTACCTTTTGTCTATAACACTCATTAGTGCTAGCTAACTCTTTAATTTCATTTGAGGCTTCATCAACTGAGGTCTCGGGGAGATTTTGATTGTCTCCTCCTCCTTCCTTAAATTATTCAGACTTACAAAAATTACAAGAGTACCCCACCAGGGAGACATGTGTAGAAAATAGGTCATTAGGGTCGAAACCCTCGATGCATCTAGATTCATTCAAGCCAAGTTAGTCAAAGTGTCCTAAAAATTCATCCAAATGACAAATATGCTTTACAACAATTTCTCCAACTCTCCATGGAAATGGAATGAATGGATTCTTTATTTTTTATTAAAGAAGTGTGCCCAGTACTTACACTATTTGCATACTTCGATAAAAAGGTTTCTATTAGATATGTAGAAGGGAAGAAAGAAGGGTTTCTCTTGGAAACCGAATAATCTTAAAACACTGAAATCCTCTATAGTCTCAAAAATTCCTTTCTCTGCGAGAAAGGAAGTAGCCTCAAGTGACAGTCTCGATGTGTTAGGACCAAAGATTAGTTTTTTAAATTCAGAAATCAAAATTTTGTGGAACAGGTAGAAATTGTATTGAGCCTTGTGTCTTCATAACGTTGGATACCAAACATATATTGGTGCCACCTTGAAATCAACACTCCTTTCCCTCGGAAAGTCTTCGAAGATGTGATAATAGGCTATGACAAATACAAAATAAGAAGTCATATCGAATTTTTTGGGTTCTTTTCAAACCACCTAGTTGAAATGAAATTTCATTTGAAATAATCCAGCCCCAATCAATCAGGGCACACCCATGCATAGAAAAGTGAAGAATATAAACAATCTATTTTGGTATAGAGGTCATGGATTCCAATCCAATTATACACGAAAAAAAACTAGGTGAATTCTTTGTAGGGGTATTTTGAAGAACTTACCTCAATTTGAGCAGCATTGTGTAAGGTACTAGATGTAATATAATATGCAGAAACAAGAATATTTGGAAGATATCAATGGAACAACAAAATATGAGAAGAGAAACACTAGAAATAACACCTTTATTCAAAGAAATCAATGTTAACTTGCCTCTTCGAGGAGGAAACCTCCAACAGAGCGGAGATCTATTACAATAATACTCAAGACAAGATTTTTCATGCCTCCTACTCTTATTTATACTAATTTTGTCTTCTAAATAACATTCTAGAGGAAGATATTTCTAGAAGTGGAAGGTTCTATTAGGTCTTCTTACATTGACTTGCTCACATTTATTAAATAGGCCTTACTAACTAATGTCGGCCTTTATTACATGGAAAATATATTTAGGCCTTATTAACTAATGTTAGCCCTTATTACATGGAAAATATATTATTCTATCTACGTGAGGGGTTAGGTCCCTGACATGCCCTCTCCCTTAAAAAAAGAGCCTTGTCCTCAAGGCTTAAGATGAGGAAATTGTTGCAGAATGGTATCCAGCTCCCAGGTGGCATATTCTGGTGGAGCATCCTTCCAGTGAACCAAAACTCCCTTGATGGTGTGTTTACGAAGACGATGCTCTCTCTAGTCTAATACGGCTTGTGGCTGCAACCAAATAGAACCTTCTTCATCAAACTCTGGTAGGTTGGTATGGGTGTGTAATTTGGTGCCAATCACTTTCTTCGGGCATGAGACATGAAAAAATGGATGTAGCTTGAAGTGACTGGGAAAATATAACTGGTAGGCCATTGGCACCACACATTTGATAATAGTACAAGGACCATAATATTTTGGTGCAAGTTTCTGACACTGTTGGGCTTTGAGTGAAGTCTTCTTGTATGATTGGAGGTGAAGAAACACATGATCCCCTTCAGATAATTGATATTTAGAATGAACATGATCTGTTTGTTGCTTCATGCAATTTTGAGCCATTACCAAATTGTCTTTGAGAGTACGAAGAATATTCATGTGGATGGTAAGATTGCGGTCAAATTCCTAAAATTTGGATACACCCAACATGTATGGAATAACCAATGGTGGCTTATTTCCATAGAATGCTTCAAAAGGAGTAATCTAAGTGGCAATATGATAAGAGGTGTTGTACCACCATTTAGTGAGGGGTAACCACTAAACCCACTGATGTTTTATGTCAGACGCAAAACACCTGAAATGCGTTTCCAAACACTTGTTGACCACTTCCGTTTGGCCATCAATCTGGGTATGATAAGTTGTGTTGAGATGCAATTGAGTTCCATGGAGCATGAATAGTTATTTCCAAAAATTACCGGTAATAGTGGGATCACGGTCAAAAAAAATAGAATGAGGCATTCCATGGAGTTTGAAGATATCATCCATAAAAAGTTGAGCCATTGTGGATGCTATGAATGGGTGTTGAAGAGCACATAAATGAGCATATTTGGAAATACGATCCACTACCACCATGATGATTGAGTTATTGCCTGATTTGGGTAAGCCAATAATGAAATCCATGGAAATATCCGTCCAAATTATAGGTGGAAGCGGAAGGGGTTGAAGTGTATCAATAAATTTGATAGTCTCACCCTTATTGTGTTGATATGTATCACATTCAGCCATAAAGGTGCGGATGTCATGTTTCATACCGTCCCAGAGGAAATATCGTTTTACCCTTTCATAAGTTTTGGTAAAACTTGAATGGCCTACTGTAGGTGAAGCGTAAAACTCAGAGAGAACCTTGGATTTAAGGGTCGATTGTTTGCTTAAATACAAGTGACCTTTATAGTGAAACTCTTCATTATGCCAAGAGTACCCAGGAGCAGCTTGCGGATCCTATTGAAGTTTTTGTATTATGCTAGAAATTTTGGGTTCTTGAAACCATTCCTATCAAACAGCCTAAAGCCAGTCTGCTACAATGAATGAGGGAAAAGAGGGACCCTTCGTCTTCATATTTATGGGAAAGAGCATCAACCACCATATTTTATTTTCCCTTCTTGTAAACAATATTATAATCATATCCAAACATCTTGGACACCCATTTTTATTGCTTCAGGGATAAAATTCATTATTCCAATAAGTACTTGAGACTTTGATGATCCATTTTAATTTGGAAGCATTTTCCCAAAATATAAGGGCACCAGAGATCCACTACATGTAAAATAACCAACATTTCCTTTTTATAAGTCGATTGGCACAGATGTCGGTCTAAAAATTGTTTGTTGGTGAAAGCCAAATTTCGGACACATATTGCATAAGGACCACCCTAATTCCTCTCTCGGATGCATCACATTCTAGGACAAAGTTCTTGGTGAATACAGGTAGGGCCAATGCATGAGTAGTGCACATAGATTCTTTCAAGGCTTTAAAGGATTGGTCAGCTACTGGAGTCCAACTAAAAGCATTATTTTTAAGGAGATTTGTGAGAGGAGCCACATTTTTTCCATAATTATGAACAAACTTGT
>SNQJ01S0124136.1:11310-26637 GCA_010110895.2 Picea sitchensis | reverse complement strand
TCTAGAAGGATACCTTCGTTGATTTGTTTCTGAGAAAAAAACACAAGGGTTCAAGTGGTTACCCTTGGAAGAATGGTGGTATAACCCTTCCTTTCATACTGCAACAAAAATGACATCATTTATGGAATTCTATGCATACCACCCACCATCCATCACTTATTATATAAAAAAAAATGCTAAGGTTCAAGCAGTGTAAGATTACATCGAGCATCAATAACAAGTTCTCCAACTCTTAAAGGACAACTTGACCATGGCACAAAATCACATGAAAGAACAAGCAGATCAACATCATAGTGAAAGAATTTTTGAAGTAGGGGAATGGGTATTTTTAAGACTACAACCATACAAACAGATGTCACTCAAGCAAGCTAAGAAGGATAATAAATTATCACCAAAGTGTTATGGCCCTTATAAGGTGTTGCAAAAGATTGGTACTATGGCATACAAATTGGAGTTGTCTGCATCTTCGTGAGTACACCCAGTTTTCCATGTTTCATTCTTAAATAAGGTTATAAGTGACAACATCGCAATTCAAACTATATTTCTAGAACTTGATGAGGAAGGAAAATCATATTGGAGTCTGAAGCTATCACTAATACAATAATTTGCCAGCTGAGGAATAGATCCATTTTAGAGTATCTCATTAAGTGGGAGAAACTACCCGCTAAAGATTGAACTTGAAAACATGATGCTTTTATACAAAATCATCCATAATTACTCAATCATTGTGGAAAACAATTGTCTTAAGGGGATGGGCATGTTAAGCCCCAAATAGTGGCACATTACCCCTTAATTGGGGCATATTACATTAGTATTTTTATTATATTTATGTCGACTTGGGTCTATTAGTTGTAATTGCACCTCCTAGTCTCCTATATATACCAAGGAGACATTTTCATTTGGAGTCATCTTGTATTTGTGAATTCATATGATGTGTAAGGAGGTTCCCTCCTCAAAGAGGCTTATTATCTTAATTTCTCTCTTTTTCAAGGCGTTGAGTATTTATTCTGAGGTTTTTGTGTTATTTTTATATTTGGTTCCTAACATTTGAAGTATTAAGAAGGAAGAAAAGGTTTTTAGAGCCCAAAAGTTCTTTCACTCAAGCAATCCATTATCCTTCTCCTTAAGTTTTAAACCCTAAGGTCCTAATGTGATAACACCTTAGAGTTTAATCCCTACCTCTTAGTCTTTTCTATATCAATCTTCAAGCATTGTTGTTTTGTTGTTGTAAAGACTCCATATCCCTAAAAGGCATTGATTTTACAGCTCTCTTGTGGTGAAATTGATCAACAAACACTCTCTTTCAATTCTCTCAATCTCTCTACTAACTTTGCTAACACTATTACTCACTAACTCACTAGTAAACTTGTTGTAGTTGCAAAAATTTTCTATAGCCATATGAATACACTCTTATTTGTGAAATACACTCTTAAAAGGGTGGCCTAACATGTTCATAAATTGCATATAACAATTTGATATTACTCTAGTGGATGTGTATTAAGTTTACATTGTCAATTGTTGCATTTTTTTATTGATAATTATTGTTGTTGTTATAATTTACTTGTTGTTCTTGTACTACTGTTCATTGTTGCAAATTCATAACAGCCATATCAATTTCATTGTCTAGTGTATTCAAGGAGCATTTATTGCATGTTTGGACCTGGAAATAATCATATATTTTCTATAAAGTGATCTTCTTCCAGGAAGGTACTCAACCAACTTCATACTCCTTTTATTTCATTGACCTAGACTTTTCTTTAGGTGATCAAGAGAGGGGGAAGTAGGCTTGGCTACAATAATTTCTACTTTTATCCCTTGAGGTCACCAGGGAAGCCTCCCCTATGGTGGACCTCCTCCATTACTAAAATGAGGGAATTTCTTACTAAGGTGACAGTGGTAGTATCTTTTTAGTTACATAAGATTTGAGGACTTGTAGTGGGGCTTTGCATAAGTACAAATCATACGATAACATTTCCCAAGGGTTAGGTTTTGCAAGGTTCCTAGAGACAAGGTTTTTCCCTATGCTATATCTCTTTGATATACGTATGGGGTTGAACAGTAGTACTCGACCCAATATAGTAGGGCACCAACTAAGGAGGCTTGATTGTACTCTTATTCGTATTAACCAATTACCTAGGTACTAGAGAGTATCTTCCTAAGTGATGTTCTTGGTGTCATTATAGAATTCAGGTGGTCGATCGGTTGATCTAGAACTAGTTTTAGGAGACCTAGGGGAATCCTGATATACCTGACAGTACATGGGAGTGATGGTCGTGTACGTATTATTTTTTATGTGGTAATACTCAAGGGTTACCAATAATGGTTACAAAGGCTTCCAACAAGGTGAAACATTTGTTTCTAAGTAATCCCATGAAACCATATGTATTTCATGTGTGTATTCTTCCCCACCGTATTTTTACCTTCTAAGGGAAAGATCTATGTTCTTTAAAGATGTCAATAATACATGTCTCTACACTGGAAAAAAAATCCCACAATTTCCACAAAGGAAAGTGCTCTGATACCACTTGTTAGGTACTAGATGTATTATAATAAGAAAAAAATAGAAATGTTGTAGCAAATACCAGCAGAACAACAAAATATAGAGAACCACAACACCAAAAATGGTACCTTTATTAATAGGAATAAATGTTCACTTGCCTCTTCAAGGGGGAAACCTTCAGCAGAGCAACATTCTATTACAATAATTATCAAGACAAGACTTTATCATGCCTCCTACTCTTATTTATACTAATTCTATGCTCTAAAGAACATTCTAGAGGAAGATCTTTCTAAAAGTAGACTCTTCTATTAAGTATTCTTACATTAGACTTGTTCACATTATTAAATAGGCCTTATTAACTAATTTAGGCCTTTATTACATGGAAAATATATTATTCTACCTACGTGAGAAGTTAGGGAGGTTAGGTCCCTAACACTTTATTTGATCCATCTTTTCTCTCTTATTATCATCCCAAGCCTTTTGTAAAGTTGGCCTTCCTTTGTTCTTCTCATACAAATACTTAGCCTTCCTAGTGGCTTCTTCCAAATTTGTAGGCTCGTCAAATTGGATTTTTTCTTTGTAAAATGATGGAAAACCACTCAAAAACCTCTGAATTTTTACCTTCTCATCCTTGATGAAGTCCACATACCTTAGAATCTCTAGGAATTTCTTCTCATACTAATCCATTATCATGCTTCCAAGATTGAGTTCAAATAACTCTTTCATCTTCTTGTCATAATATTTCTTTGGCAAGTACTTCTGCTGAAAATATATCTTAAACTGCCACCATGAGATCCTCTTCTCATCAATGTTCTTAACCTTCCTGAGTTAATCCCACCAAATAGATTTTTTTCCTAAAATATGGTAGGTTTCAATTCTAGATTCTACATTTGATGAGTAATCATGCAACTAGAAATATTTTATCATGCCCAACAACCAGGATTCAACATATTCTCCATTCATATGCTCTCCATCAAAGGATGGTGGCTTGATCTTCCTAATCTCTCCTTGCAAAATATTTGACTCAAGCCTCCTCCTTTGATTTCTAGCAGGGGACACACTCGGGCTTCTCTTTATCCCTGAATGCACATGTGGTCTTTTGTTTGAGTGTCTTGGTGAATGATGATGATGATGATGATGATGATGATGAAGTTTGATAACACTCCTTGAGTTCTGATATCACCCATGTTCATCACTCCTATCATGAGATCTAAATGCTGCTACTTTCCTTGCACTAGATTCTTACTTTCTCCCAGAATATTTATTGACTTGTCTCCAAAACATATTTAGAATATTTAGAAGATATTCCTGAGCTCTACACTTCCTTCTTTAAGCTTTTCATAATTTCAACTAGCTCCATCGTCTCCCCCCTACTTCTATGCCCATTGAGCTTGGTTTCTGCATTTCCCATGCTAACATGTAAACCGCTAACCTCCTCCTCATGGATGTAATATACTTGGGAATCCTCCATATATCTAGTCCTCATATATGAACTAAATATGTTTTTTTTGTAGCTTTAATTCTGCAATAGATGTGCATGCAACAATTACTTGTTAGAGTTAAGCATATTGTAAAATTGCCATTAATTAAGCTACATGACCTTATTTTCCTTGATTTTTCAAAGAGAAATGATAAATATGGTTCCTAAGTTGAAATTTATGGCTCCCTAGAATCAACAATTTCACCCATGTTGCACTTGTTTCACTACTACCAAAACTATCAAGGGATAATGTATGCCTCTTGTTGAAGAAAATATGGCACGAACCAGGAAAAATTTTATATTAGGATTTGATAGTATTCCTAATTATAAATACACAACACCTCTCGGTTTTAGGATCTAATACACCATCCAACTTCTGCATCAATATATATTTTCCAATTTGTCCTTTTTTTGTTTCCTCCTGACTGGAACTTTTACCTGAAAATGGCTATCTCCCAAATGGAGAAAAAATGGAAAAAAAAACCTCAAGCCAAAGTTGTCTAGATTGATGAGTAGGTGAAATTTTCACTAAATAAAAAATTTTGGATTGTTGATTTGGGGTCCCTTTCCCCCCTCTAAAGATTTCATAAATCCCCAAAAAGTGCCCAGGAATAGTGGGATTTTCCCTATTTTGGCATCTCCACTCCAAACCCTTTTGAATTTTTCTATATGCCCAAATGGATATCTTCATGCCTACATTTTGAGCTATCTATAAAATTTTCACCCTTATCTAAGCCCTCGTTACTGAGCATGACCAAAATCTTCAAAATTCACTAATTTGTGTTTTTTGGATAATGGAGGCAGAATTAACCAGTGGCCCTCACTAACATTCTTGTATCCCTCATCAGTGTAGACATACCCCTTAATTTTCACGTAATTATGAATTAAATTTCTCCTATTATGGCCAATACAATTTTTTGGCTCTAGACTTTGTAAATTGTCATTTTTTCCTTCTTTTTCTTCTCTTATATTCTTCTCTTCTCCCTCTTCTATCTTCTCTCCTTCTCCTATTTTCTCTTTTTATCTTTTCTCCATTTTCTTATTTTCCTTTATCGTCCATCTCCTATCTATTCCCTTCACTAGCATTTTGGTGTGGAATCTTCGTTCCTTGTCGATGTATTAGCGACTTATCTTCTTTCATCATCGACGTATTGACAACTTATCCTCTTTCCTCACCAAAGTATCAAAAACTTATCCCCTTTCCTAGTTGACGTTTCAGAGACTTATCTTCTTTCATTGCTGGCGTATCAATGAATTATCTTCTTTTCTCATCGACATTTCAGAAACTTATCCTCTTCACTTGACGATGTTTCGATGACTTATCTTCTTTACTCATTGAAATTTTGACAACTTGTCTTCTTTCCTCACTGATGTTTCAAAAAATTATCTTCTTTGCTCGTTCGTATTTTGATGACTTTGAAATATCTTCCTTCAATGACATATCAACAAGGGATATTCTCTCCTCACTGATACACAATGTATCGGTGACCTCAAAATATTTCCTTTCATCGATGTATCAACGAGGTATCTCCCATGCTAGTCGATACACATTATTTTGATGAACTTTAAATATCTTCCTTAACCGACGTATTGACGAATGATTTGATTTCCTCGATACAGACTATATCAATGACCTCAAAACCTTTTTGAGGCTTAGTCTATTTTTCGTATTTTTGAGCACACAACTGTCACAGTCATCATGAAAATGCTCGACTGGAATTTCTAAGCCAAATTCAATTATGTTAGCTACCAAGTGACCTCACAAGGATAACTCCCAATGCCAACATGATATTGGGGGTGGGGGGGGGGTTGACCTCATAATGTTTTGTTGGGTGAACTCAATTTCACCCAAAACCACACAAAATAACCTTATTTTGTTTTGTAGAAATCCCTTCTAGGCTAGTGTTGTAACCTACAGTTTTGATACCACTTTGCAGTGCCCCCACTACTAACCCCATAAAAAGAAATTATGATACCATTCAACTAAATGAATCTAATAAAAAAATTAAAACATGAATGCAACTAATTATACACATACACAACAACATATAATTGGCTCAAAACACAAAGTAATCACATAGAAAATAAAACCCATGATTAAAACAATGAAATAAAGAAAAAAAAACTCATCTTTTAACAACAAATATGCAAGCGACAATAAGGGGAATACATTCCACCCAACTGTATATTTTTTGCTCCAAATATTAGCAACAAATCACCCTCAAGCACTACGAATCCACAAGAAAGGGTAGTTTTTAATGTCCACTCAGAGTCCAATATTACCCACAACAAACTGATTTTCTTAAGGCTATACCAATCCTGCAACTCTCTTCCCCTCATCCCACACAATCCAAGGAATGAGATTCCCCTTCACTACACACAATCCCTCAAGCCTTCCCACTTCCCTCTAGGGCTCCAAAATAATTTGGCTAGGAATATATATTGCTAGGGACTCTAGGGATGTCAAATGCAACATGAAAATTGATTTTCTTAAGGCTATTCCAATCCTCTAGCTCTCTTCCCCTCAACCCATACAATCCAAGGAATGAGATTCCCCTTCACTACACACAATCCCTCAGGCCTTCCCACTTCCCTCTAGGGATCCAAAACAATTTGGCTAGGAATATCTCTTGCTAGGGACTCTAGGGATGTCAAATGCTACAAGAGCTCACTACTCTAGGGAAACATATCACACAAATATTTTCACTCTACAGGCCTAACAACTTACTTCTTCATACATTTTCAGCTCTGAACAACTACCAAGCATGCCCACTTTGGATTCCTTCAAGATCCAACACTCTCCACTCCCTTGCTTCTCCAAGAACTAAATGTAAAAAATACACACACTACCCATTCGAATTTCCATTTTACCCATGTAAGTTGACCCTCACATTCACCAATGTTAATAATACTCAGCCCCCATGATCTCATAAATATGGGATATGACTTTTCACACCAAACCTCTTACATCTGTTTGATTATTGGGGCTTTGATACACTTAAATTAAATTAGAAGGTTTATGCAAATAATAATTTTAGAAAAGTGGTTGGCATTAATACCCATGAATATTTCCCCCTTGGACCCCCTCTCTTAGACTCTCACCTCTTATGGAAACTAAGACCCTCATTACTCCATTAGTATCAGTCTACAGTCAACATTACATTTTTTTTAAATTATTATTATATACAATTTTTACATATTATGTATTTGCGCCCATGGTTGTGCATCATATTTACATTACATATCATTAATTTGGGGATTAAAACAGGGATGTTTCACATTCATTGTTCCCTTGTACTCTACCTCTGCAAATGATAAAGCAATAGATGACTACTTCCTTCTTGACCAACATACAAGCCTTGATCCAAAGTTGAAAACATAACTAGATGTGGATTTGTGATCAATTCCATCACCAACCTAATATGTATAACCAACAATATCAAGTGTGCAACCTACAACATATTGAATGCAAAAACTAGGATTACCCTTCACATACCGAAGAATTGTATTAGAAGATTTCCATTGTAGGTCACGAGGTGCCTGCATGTACCTAGAAACTAATCCAATTGCATAACAGAGGTCAGGTCAAGTATGAGTGAGGTAGAGTAGACTCCCAACCAATTGTTTGTACCTAGTATTTCAGTATGTCAACTAAAACCTAATAATTATATCCTAAGAATACTTGGACTCTCCCATATTGATCCCTGAATCATACTAGTTGATCTCAAGTCCAAGAAAATAGTGCAACAACCCCATATTTGTCATCCCAAACTCGCCATGCAATGCATACTTTGTCGAAGAAATGGATGATTTTGAGCTCCTTGTGATAATTAAATTATAAATAATAAGGATTCCACATGTCTTATCATATACACATTCAAATATAAATGGCATCGAGAGAATCCTTGTGACAACAAGAAAGAGCTTATCTTTGCATACCAAGCTCAGGGTTCCTACTTAAGACCATACAAAGACTTCCTTAAGTTGCAAAAAAATGAAGAATACTAAACATATCCCCATGGTTACTCCATATATATCTCCTCCTCAAGGTCTCTTTGAAGAAAGGAACTATTCAGATCCATGTGGTGAACCTCCCAACGTCCAGGTGTAGCAATGGCCAGACCTAGTGTGATGGAGTCAGTCTTTGCAACTAGTGCAAAGGTCTATGTGTAGTTAATCCCATGAACCTATGAGAATACCTTAGCTACAAGCCGAGATTTTTACTTTCTAACAATACCATTTGATTGCATCTTAATCTAGTATATCCATCTACACCGAACAATCTTCCTACCAGGAGGAAGTGGAACCAACTCCCAAGTTTGATTTTGGATGTTAAAATCATATTCCTCATCCAAAGAAGCCTCCCAATAGGGGTTTCCTACAGCCTCTAGATAATATTGAGGATATGATGTGGAGGTCATGTACAAAATAATAGGAATGAAAGGATTTGTAGCAGAGAGTGCTTTTGGAGAACACTAAAACTAAGATCTAGTCCTTTGTGTATTCACATGATCACCCACTAACTCTCCTACTACCTAAGAGTCTATATTGTGCCCAAACTGGTCTCAGTGTCGAATTTGTAATGACCTTCTCATATAATTCACTTTCTTCCCAATAATCATTTGAAATATGATCTGAATAAGAAAGGTCTACATCAACCAGAATTGGAAAATCTTCAATGAGTTCCTTCTAAAGTGCACACATGGGGCCTTCATAGAATTTAACACTTCTCTTAATGAAGAGTGTTTCTGTAAGAGGGTTCAAAAACCTTTACCCCTTAATTCCTTTTGGATACCCACAAAATATAAACACTTTATTTTGAGTTTCAAGTGCCTTTCGCTTCTCTATTGGTATATGTGCCCAAGAACAAGATCCAAAAACTCAAAAATGTGTGACTTCCTTGCCTATTCAAGCATTGAAAGGGATAACTCCCTTCAAATATTTATGTGGTACACGGTTATTTATATATGTTGCACAATTAATGGCCTCAATACATATATTGGGACCAAGATATTTGGCTTGAAGTATGCATTTATCCATTTATTTCATAGATATGTTCTTCCTCTCAGCTACATAATTTTGGTGGGGTGTGTATATCACTGTGTGCGGCAATTCGATACTTGTTTTTGAACATAATTGTTTTAAATCCTTATTCATGTATTCCCCCCCATTATCTATGTGCGGGATCTTAATTTTTTACCCTAAATGATTCTCTGATAAATCCATGAAGTCTTTGAGGCAGTCAAATAATTTGGATTTATATTTCAAAAAATACACCCAAGTAAATCTAGACCAATCATCAATGAATGTTAAAACATACCTTTCTTGTGCTCATGGAAAGATGAGAGAATGGTCATGTGATGTCATTTTGGAAAATTTCAAGGGTTGAAGATTCGCTCCAATCCTTCCCCTTCTTGAATTTCTCTTTAGAATGCTTGCAAACTATGCATCCCTGACAAACTCCATTTGAAAATTTTATGTCTGAAAACCCTATTACCATGAACTACCTGTTGAGTTGTTGAAAGTACCTATAATTGAAATTTCCAAATATCTCATGCCATGACCTGCTTACTTCATTACCATGGGTCGAAATTAAAGTATTACAAGACTTTGGAATGAAATGTGAAAATGTACATGACCTGGATTATTGTTCTGATATCTTGGTAGCAACCTATGACCCATTGGAAATATCTAAAATCACTACTGACTCCATAGAGAAAACCACTTTCTTTTAGAAGCCTAAATATGTGATCTGATATATGCACAAAAAAAATTGTGGACAGCGAGGGTACATGCAACACATTTTTAGAACACCCACAATCTAGATCAATCCTACCTTTCCCACATACCGAAACAGATGTGTCATCTCCCATTATAATGGGAGGACTAGTGCAAGGCTCAAAATAAGTGAAGGAATATTGTGATTTTACCATGTGATTAGAGGCACTTGAATCAATAATATATGTGGCTGATGATGAAGAAACAACAACCAAATCATGAAATTATGTTTGTTTACCTCAATGATTATCAAGAGGCTTTTCAACATCCTTTTTCCTAGCATTTTTGGTGCTGCTAGATTTTTCTACTAAAGATTTTGTGCCATATTATCTATGATATTCCTCTTTCATTAATTCTTAGTATGAAAACCTCTATTACAGTATTTTCTCCTTGATTTTCCCTTCTTCTTCACCCCATTGGGGTTGGAGGTATCCTCATTGGATTTAGGATTTGGACCCTTTTTCCAATCTAGGTCTTTCTTACCTTTGTTTTTCTTGTTTGTATTGATGTTTGTCTTATCCCCCTCATTTTATACAAGAGCATGGGCCTTTGAGGACTTAAGGGAACCCATTTGAACTATCTTAATATTTTATTGAGTTAGTGTGACAACAAAAGCATCTAATGATGGCATCTTCCATGTGGCTCACACAACTACTTTTATAGAATAGAAGGAAGATACAAACATGTAGTATTGTTGACCTAATTTTGAGATAATAGAGAGTATAAGTTGCTCCTTTGTCTTCTCAATCTCACACAACTTGATCTCAAATAACAAGTCTTTAAATTTATGAAAAAATCCTTAATATTTTTCAAGTTACCTAGGCTCAAAGCAATGAGTTTGTTCTTCAATTGGTGTCCCCACAACATATCTTGATTCCCAAAGAGACCCTCTACTATGGTCCATAATTCATTTGGTGATTTGAAAGATGAAGTATGAAACAAAATATTTTGAGACATTGAAAGGAACAGCAACCCAAAGGCCTCATCCATCTTTTTAAAGTACTTTTCTTTCTCCATCAAAAAATTTGGCTCAACTTCTTATCCCATAGTAATACTATAAATACCCTAGTTTGGCTTAACTCGGAGCTTATATTCCCTTATTATCCATGTAATATCTCAAGAATGAGTTAACTAGCTCATAACTACCAAAGGATAACAAGTGGTGGCTCAATTCCCTAAAAAAATATAATCTACGAAAAAAGATAAGAAAAAAAGTAGAATAAAGCACTTCCCTTCCTTTATTCATGGGATAATGTTATTTGAATCACTCCAGGAACTCAAACATAGAAAAAATAATCCTAAAATAAGGGAATAAGATCCTAAAATCAAGGAAAATGTGGGAAATGTGCCTTCACTAGATAATAATATCAAATCCCCCCTCAAATATAGGGATGGAGTGTTGATATGGCTCACTTGGTCAAAATTAGTCAAAATTGGACCATTAGAATCATGAGACCGATCTCTAGAGTACTTAGGTGAAACATTAATGTTAAGGAGATAGAAAATATGCTCTAACAATAAGCATGGGAAATAACCTAATAATTTTCATGATTTCATGAATATTATCTACCTCTACGTCCTTGAATAGACCTTCTAAATGATACTTGTCATAATAATAAAAAAAATAGGCCTAAAATGGGCCTCCTAATGAAAATAATAAAATAATAGTTAAAATAATAAAATAAGAATTATGAATCTTCAAAGGGAAAGAAAGAAAACTACTTCTTTTAATCATAGTTTTTACTTATCTCTTTAGGTTTAATCAAATTTCAAGTTTCATCACTCATTGGACGTGAAATTAAATTTCACATCCAATGAGTACCCTACTAATACTTTTGATATACCCATAGTGAGAAAAACTGGAAATACATGAAAAAAAACATGTTTTGGAAAAGAAACACATTTTCTTTTCAAGAAACATGTTTCTCATGTGTATTTCCAGTTTATCTCATTGTGGGTCTATCAAAAGTATGCAAAGTAGGGTACTCTTTGGATGAAAATTTTAATTCCATATACAACGAGTGTTGAAACTTGAAATTTGAGTAAACCTACAAGGAGATAAGTCGAAAATACAATAAAAATGTAGTTTTTTTTTCCCTCCAAAATTATTTATCCTTATGGTTGACATCATCATCTTGGATCATATTGGTTCTTTTAAAGTTAATGTGGATAGCACATTTTTTGTTTTGAGGCCCATTTGTTACCTCAAAATATCTCTAATGCCCCTTCAACTGTCTCCTTAAAAGACTTAACCCTAGAGCCATCTAGCTTATTAATTTCCCAAATAGTGTTTATGTTTCTTTTATGACTTGCATACTTATAAAAAAACTTATTATTTGTGTCACCTTTTGAGAGCAATATGACACTGCTTTTAAGCATCCATTCTATTTCCTCTTTTTCAATAAGGTCACTATTTTTCCCTTGCATTGCTTTGAGAGAATTAAATTCTTCTTCTAAAAACACCCCTACTTCATTATTATCAAGGAGACTTTTAATACCTTCTTCCACATCTTTCAAATCTTTCTGATATTTTTGAGCAAAACTTTTAGCCCAATCTACAACTTCTCTTTTTACCCTTTTATAGATTATTTATGAGCCACTTCATGGTTGTATCATTTATCCTCAATGTTACTTTCATAATGTCTACAATTCCTAACAACCAAATCTTTGAAATCCTCCTCATCTAACCAAGATTGATTAAACTTAAAGGGAGTAGGGGTATTCTTACTCTCTAATTTAGTTTTCAAAAAAATAGGTAAAATGATCTGAAGAACCTTCCTGACCAATCCAATATCTCACTCTATCTGAATCTGACACCAACTAATCAAAAACAAAGAATCTATCAAGCCTTTTTGAAATTACACTTCTACGTATAATGTCATTTCTCTAGGTAGGAACTAATTTAATTAGTTCTACATCAATCAACTTTTTAACTTCAAAGAAATGACTGAAAAATGAACTATGATTTCCTTGTTGTCTTTGATATAATTCATGTTTTTATCCTCTATCCTCAATGTTACTTTCATAATGTCTCCAATTCCTAACAACCAAAACTTTGAAATCCCCCTCATCTAACCAAGAGTGATTAAACTTAAGGGGAGTCCCTGGCCCACCTAAGATATCACTTTATATGAATCTAGCATCAACTGATCAACAAACAACCTATATAGCCTTTTTGAAATTCCACTTCTACCTCTTATGTCATTTCTCTAGGTAGGGACTAATTTAATTAGTTCTACATAAATCAACTTTTGAACTTCAAAGAAATGACTGAAAAAATAAACTAGAATTTCCTTTCTTTTTTCCCTCCCCAAATATATCTTTGATTCAAGGTTAAATTTAGCTCCCCTCTGACTAAGACATTGTCACCATGAAACAAACCAAAATCTCCAAGCCCTTTCCAAAAAGTCTTTCTATCTCCATAGGGGCCATACAATTTTATAATTATGAACCCCTTCCCCAAATATTTCAAACTAATTTCAATCTCAATACCTGTAAGAAAAACAATGTAAGAGGTTGCAAGTAGATTAGAATTGCATCATATTACCATCCCCCTTGAGAGGCCATCAACATCTACATAGTGGAAATTCTAGTATTTCAAAAAGGAAGTCAAGAATTCAAAAACATTTGAACCAACACAAACCATTTATTGGAGAATCAAAACATTAAGTTTGTACACCACACATAGTATTTTGAGGGCTTATTGTGTTGTGGCACGCCCTATCGCTCTAGAATTTAGGGATAGAATAATCATTTAGAAACAATTTTTTTGGGTTTCACCTATTCTAAGAGCCCCACTGATTATTAAATAATTCCCCTCCACAACCTCTTTTTTATCCTATAAATTTTCTTTAGGGATAATATAGTATCTTCCTACAGAGACTGGGTGATCCTAGTCAAGTGTTAAATCTCTTCCAAAATCCAAAAATCACCCTCAACTTCTCTCTTCAGTTTGAGATGGTAAGATGACCTAAAAGTAGAATGTTGAGGCTTGTTTCATTTTACCATCCCACCCCTCTTATTTTAAGAGACCTATTCAATTGGATAACCACCCAAATGGGACAAATAATGAATCCATGCATCTTTGGATGAAACCTTTAAATATTGGATTGCATGGTCTAACGAATAGATAACCAGGATAAAGGGAATGTCACAATTTCCTAAACCAAAAGTTAAACTAAAATTGTAGGGGGGAGTCCTAGATTTTAAGTCCCCTAATCCCTCCTCAATATCACAAATAGTTCAAAAACACCCACAATGTAAGGGGATTATTTTAGTACTATTTGATAACATGAGGAATTGATAACATGGGACTTGCCTTCAAAAGTTGCAGGAAAATTTTGTGTGCCTTCAATAAATTTAGGAACATGGACCTCTGATTGGAACTTATCACCTTCCAAATCCAAAACAACATCAAAATCATTAGCCATCAGATTTTTCTACACTTTTTCTTCTACCTTGTCCAAACTAGCCTCCAAATTAGAATTTGTAGACACCTCCTTCACTCATACTTTATACTTTTTCTCTATTGATATTTTAGGGTTTGTACAATACAACCATAGATGTCCAATTGTATGACAACCACTACAACAAAATGAGACCTTCCAAGAGTCCAACTTATGGTTAAAAACCCAATTTCCCCAAGCAATTTCATATCCACAAGCAACCCTTCACGAAGATTTATTTCCACTAGAATGTTAACCACCCTCATTTCTTCTTTGAAACTGAAATTTTCCTCCAAGACGATAAAACAACCTACAACATTTCCAACCCATCTAAAAAATTTGAACTCCACAAATCTAATGGTAGCCCCAGAAGGAGAACACAAATATATTGTAAAAATGTGGGTTCTGTAACATCCCCATCTGGTATGACTCCTACGATGTACAATCGGTAAAAGCACCCTTAAAAAAAAATTATTTTTTATTTTTTGGTGTGTGTGTGTAGGAAGGTAATAATGAAATTATACTCAACATCGCAACATGACGACGACACAACGCATGCAACTCATGCAACAACAACATAACGGCCTAACATAAAAGCACATCAAGCACCTAGAAGCAATCTACGACATTCAACCGACAAAAAATAAGAATGACTACCCGCCCGTCCTACCCTGCAATGGTTAGGACCTACAGGACACATAAGAAACGCTCAAGCCCAGGTTTCCATTGATTTTGACCATTTAAGGTCTCATGGCTGGCGACTGTTCTGAGGAACAAGGAAGTGTCTACATCCCGCCCAACATAAGCAGACCAAGCCTACTAAGCTAAGGACAATCATCCTAACAACCCAAAATTAATTACACAAGTAACTAGAACCCTTACAGTGAGAAAAACCAATCACATTGAACGTTTACAAAACCACGTACAAACATTAATTAATATTAAACAACAACCATTAATCAAGGCTAAAAGGTCATTAGCTATGACTTAAATTGGCGTTAATTACAGATCAATTAACCAGTATAAATTCCATCAGTCAACGAGTTACCCACCGAACTTAACATGAATTACGACTCAAATTTAGCGAGTCTAGGTTACCAATTAGGAGATATCTATAAATCCAA
>SNQJ01S0124134.1:22258-42290 GCA_010110895.2 Picea sitchensis | reverse complement strand
CATGATTTGCAATTGGCATCCATAGTTCATTCCTTGAATATGTGGAGGCAATACCTCAAGGGGAAAATATTCGAGCTGAGGATAGATCATAGTGGTCTGAAATATTTTTTTGGACAACCAAGTTTAAATTCTAGACAAAGAAGATGGTTGGAATTCCTCAGTGAATATGACTTTGATATCAAGCATATCAAAGGAAAGGAGAACAAGGTGGATAACACACTCAGTAGGAGGGTGAATGAGATGCATGCTACAACCAATAGTATGTACAAATCATATTTGTGTGACAAACTTTTAGAGGTTTCCAAATCAAATCAATGTTGTGTGTACATAAAGGAAAATTTACAGCAAGGTAAATTGCAATAGAAAATTGAAGGTTATGAGCTAAAAGAGGATGGAATCCTCATGTATAGGTGCAGAGTTTATGTGTCAAATGATCAGTAGTTGAAAAATGTGTTACTGTCAGAGATGCATACATTTCCTTATGTTGGGAACCTAGGCTATCAAAATACAATTGCAAATATCAAAAAGAAATACTATTGGCCAAGCATGAAAACGAAGGTTGCTTATTTTATTGCTAGATTCATTGAATGTCAAAAGGTTAAGGTTCACTACAAACACCCAAATAGTTTGCTACAGTCTTTTCCCATTCCTTAGTGGAAATGGGAAGTTGTAACTACGGATTTCATTTATAAGCTACCTAGGACTGCTAAGAAACATGATTATATTATGGTAGTGGTAGATAAGCTTACTAAAGCTGCCCATTTTTATTCCAGTAAATTCAACTCACAAGGAAGCCAACATTGTTGATATATATATGAGAGATATTTCTAGGATGCATGGTGTACCTAAGACAATTGTGTCTGACAAATATCCCAAGTTCACATCGAATTTTTGGAGGGTTATTCAAACTAATTGGCACAAATCTGAATTTTAGCACAACCTATCATCCAGAGTCAAATGGGAAAACAGAAAGGGTAAATCAAGTGATAGAATATATGCTAAGATTGTAAGTGATGGAGAACCGATGCAGTGGGAAAAATATTTACCTTTGATAGACTTTGGTTATAACAATGAGTATCAAAAGTCTTTAAATATGAGCCCATTTGAGGCACTTTATGGTAGAAAGTGCAACACACTAGTGAGTTGGGACAACCCAACATGCTACGCAATGGTTGGGCCAAATCTTCTCTGGGAAATGGAAGAGAAGATGATGAAGATAAGGCAGAATTTAAAGGTTGGCCAAGACATGAAAAAATGTTGCACATATAAAGGCAGAAACCACATAGATTTTAAAGTGGGTGAACATGTGTTCTTGAAAATAAAAGCAAGACGCAATTCCCTGAAGTTGGGAAAATGTTCTAAGATGGAAGCACGCTATTGTGGACCATTTGAAATACTAGAGAGGATTGGTTCTGTCGCATATATGCTTGCACAGCCTACATCCTTGTGTATTCATAATGTTTACCATGTATCTTTTCTCAAAAAGTAAGTACCTTATGCTAATCATGTCATTGATTGGAATGTGATACAAGTGGACCCAAAAGGCGATTTTCAAGTGCGACCAGTTTGCATATTGGATCAGAAAATAAAACAACTCTGGAAATGAGCCATGGAGCAAGTAAATGTCCAATGGACCTGGTACGGTCCTAGGGATGAAATTTGGGAGGGTGGGGATGTTATGCGAGAAGAGTATCTGCATCATTTTGAAGACTTTTGAAGTTTTTGTAGGTGCATGTGTATATAATTCACTAAGAACAATGCATATATAAGGGGGATGGGAATGCAATACCCCTAATCTGAACCCCAAATGTAAATGAAAATGTAAATGTACATATAGGTTGGTGAGGCTTTGGCACCAATTTTTGTTTCATTTTTGCGCACACCTGAGTAGTTGGAAAGAATTTTTTTCTAAAGAAAGAATGCACACATTCTATAATGTTGCGTGCACCTGAGTAAGTGCACCTGGATTGTGCATCAAGGGAAGGGTGCACTAATTCCATAGTGTCGCATGCACTTAAGTAAGTTTGTGAGGATTACCTTGAAGTGTGCATCAAACCAAGTTTTGTATATACATATGTATATGTATTTGAGGTCAGAGAGGTTGTGTGTGGTTATTGGGCTAGTGAGCCTGAATGCAAAAAGGCCAGTGCGAATATCCTTGCAAAATGTAATCACACTTAAATTATCAATAAAATCACATCGTTTCATGTAGACCAATCAGACGAAAATAGATGGGGGGACAAAATCCACTCAAAAGGGAAAAGGGGGGCTTAAGTCCAAGGGAATATTTTATTAATATTTCTGAAATGTATAATTTATAGATATTTATTTATCCTAATTTCTCAACAGATGGGAATGAGTCACCAAGTGGTTAAACCTAATTCTAAAGGTGACAAATGTCAAGTTATGACCATGATAATATATGACTAAAAATTTGTGTATTTTGGGGAGATCACTCACTTTTCTTCATCGGTCGGACCATATGAATGGGGAACGACCATTACTTTATCTACGGAGAAAATCTTGGAAAGGGTTTTTTCCATATAGTAACTAGATTCTTGTTATCGAAGAGGTGGGTTGTCAGGCCCATGACCATTCTCTCCAAGTGAGAGAATTGTTTTCAAAGAGGAGGGTTGTCAATCTCGTGAGAATTCTCTCCAGGTGAGAGATTTTCCATCAAAGAATCGGGTTGCCAAGCTCATGAGCATTCTCTCCAAGTGAGAGATTTGCTAGGAATTTTTCCCTAGTGCACTGGGCATTATTTATAGGGCCTTGATACTTCCTGTCCAACTTATTATTGAATCCCTGGAAGGGAAGTGGGCCAGTCAAGGAACTTTTGAGAAAAGAAGGGGCACACTTCCTGGGGTGGGAGAGGCATGTGGGGAATGAGAGATTGTAGGATAGTTGCAGCATTTGAGCACCTTGGATAGAGATTATATTGATTATCAGACCTTGTCATAGCATAAGGAATCATTTTTCTCTAGTGGATTTTAATCCCCAACTCAGGGAATACATGTTGATGAAAGTATATGAGCAACAAAGTATATGGTTGGGAGGAATTTCTGAGCTCTACATGCAATTGATGACTCTTTATAAAAATATAAGTGTCATTTATGTTCTTATATAATTTATTGTGTACTTAATTATCTATGTTTGATATGGGTTTATTTCTTGTATGATGTTGCATATAATTAATTGTTATTATTCTGTATGTTTTTTATAGCCCTAAATTTCCATATTCATGGATACATGGCCTTGGCCATCTTACTTGCATATTTTTCCAAAGCAGTGTTGAGTAGCTCTTCTTAAAAAAACACTTTTTAGAAGATGTACGTGCCCTGCACCATTACTTCCCGCATACATACGCTTGTTGCACCACTACAACTCACGTACGTATGAATGTTGCACCATTACAACCCGCATATACTTGCAAAATTTGCAAAAAATAAAAAGTTGCAAGGAATTCCTTGAAATTTACAGGATATTGGTAGTTTCCCAACTAATCCACCTGCTATAGCTCGTCAGTCAATCAAATAACCATCCTTTTTTCATATAAAAGGAGGTGTTGGGGTCTCATTTCACATCTAAGCATAAGAACAGTGAAACTCTTTCCGATTTCACTTCCCCTCCTTGCCCAAGATATTGTTGCCTTTTGTGAGAAATTACCTCAACATTCCCTCACTAGCCCCTTCTTCCTCCATTTAACTCATTCCTTCCTATAGAAGAGATAATAAGGTTAAGAGAATAAGTTCATACAAGGTGCACTTGGAGCATGGTGAAGAGGAGCCCAGACCAGGTTCTTGGAACGATGGTTGAATTAGATCTTAAAGGTATAATATTTGTGTTATGAATAAAAGAATTACATTTTCCTATCCCAAATGATGGTGTCTTGAATACTTTTATTGATTTATCCTTGACATTCTAACATCTAACCCTAACTTATATATGAAATAACATGCTTGTAGTTCTTTGTTTTTCAATCTTTGGATGCAGGTCAACCCTCGGAGGAGACGTGCAGTCAGTGGAACTTCCAAGCACAAGGAGATCATCACCAGACGTGGGATCAGAGGTATAGTTACCCAATCTATTCTCTTTGATTTCATTATATTAGTTTTGGTATGTTTGGGGTAGTATAGAGAATTGATTAGCTTTTAGACAGTTATTCGCTCTGCCTACATTATGAACCCTGGTGTAGTTAAAGTGGGGGGTTTCCCGCTAGCAGAAATGTTGACCATACTCAGGAAGCATCTAGGGTTTTGAGGGGATTTTGGGTTGTTTTATTGGCTTGTTTACCTTTCATGTTTCTATCAAGTTTTCTGAGTCTGTCAAGGGATTTTGGTCACCTTCAGGTGCTATACCAGTTGTCTCTTCCCTGTAATACTACCTAATATTTTCTTTTTTGGAAAGATACAGAGGTGTACGTGCCTTGTCTTGAGTCATCTCGCGTACATACATGCTTTGCTCAGTAAACAACCCGCGTACATACGCAGGCTGCTAATGCAACAACCCGCATCTTTGTTTCAAGAATTTTTTAAAAAAGAGGGAGTTTTCCTCTTTCATGATTCAAGTTTACACTTCTCAGGGTTTTCTTGGATCAGTGCAGAGTCTCTATTTATAGCCATAGCTTGGGTTTAGAGTTCAGTTTACTTGTCTTCTTGATTTTCTTGTGTTTACTTTTGAAATGGTTTTGAGCAAGGTATTGAATTGTAGATCTGCCTTCTTGGTTTCTTGATTTATTCCCTGCTATCCACAGTGGGCTAAAGATCTTTTTCAATTTTGTTTTAGTGTTATTTTTACCCCTTTCACTTGCCTTGAAAAAAGAAAAAATATTTCTTTCATTTTTTCTCTTTAAGGCAATTTAAAAAAAAATAAAAATATTTTCAGTTTAGTAATAGAGTTGGTTATGTGAAAAAGGAAAAAGAGTTTGTTTTTTAAGTTCTTTCTTGATTTATTGAAACATAAGTAGCTTGTAGTCAAGCGAAAGTATGTTTTAGGTTTCTTTACAAGATCTTGAAAAAGTTAGTTAAAGAAAAGTTGGTTACAAAGAGTTAGTTATAAAACTTTTCTTTTGGATTAGAAGTAATTTTTCTTTCAAGTTTTGTATTTTTATCCTCTTTTTCGTCTCTTGTAACATCACTAGTTTCACCACCATATCCCATGAGTAAATCAAGCCATTAAAAAGAATGCTTAATCTAAAATAAACTAGAATTTTTATGCTTGTAGGGTTTGTTATCCACCAGTTTGCACAAGCTGGATTTCCTAAAGAGCCGCCAGAGAATGAGTAATCAGTGCTCATATGACAGAATTCAAAGTTCAACTGGTCTTGCAAAAGACCACTTTTTTCTGCATTTCCACCATTGTAATAAATGTCCTAAGTATGAGATATTGTAACAAGATATTGGCCACCTAAGAGCTAGGAACGAACATATACTCTAGAGTTTTTTTTTTACATGTTAATTATTTTTTCTGCCTACCTTTGTGAGCGATTAAATAATTTCTAACTTTTTTCACTTAGAAGATGAACTCCGGAGCTGGAGTATGTTCTCGTGATTAGGCCTTGGCATGGAAAATCCAATGTCTAGTGTCTAAATGTATAAGAGCTCGTACTAGGACATATTGATTTAGTCATTTGGAAATTGCAACTAGGTTTGATAGGTTTTTTTTTAAGTTTTAGTGAATTAATTAAATTCTCGCAAAAATAGAATTTTTTAATTCTGAGTCAATAAATTGTAAAAATATGGCATCAAACATTGTCAGATGCCATATTTATGTTCGTTTTCCAGTCCAGAGTATCATGTAAACCCCTATTTCCCATCTTTCGAGACAAAAAAGTGATTATTATCACTAAAAAATCAAAATTACTCAAAAATTACCTAAAAGGGGTAATTAAATTCATTTCCTAAATTTTAGGAGAACTGGGGAACATGTCAAAAACATGGTTTTTCATGTCCCCAGTTGACTGGAATCCCAAGGAGAGTTAAGATAAATGTGAGGTTGACTTCATGAGGTGATGTGGACATGGGGGAGATCCCAATGTGGGAACTCAACCCCACAATCCTAAGTGGCGCATTGTAGAGGAGTGGCACACATCCCAAAGTGCCCAGGCATCTCTAAACACTCACTTCACTCCCCTCTCACTCCAATCCACTCACACTCACTCCCACTTGTCCCCACTTACCCTCACTTCCACTCCCCTTCACCCTACTACACCTTCACATCACTCCCCTCATCTCCTACGCATCTCTCCCTTCACTAATGCACCACTCCCCTTTCACTCACGCATTCCTAAACCCTAATGTGCATCCCCTCTTTGGAAGTGTCACCTCATTTGCTATATAAGAAAGGTCGAACTCTCCCTAAACTAGTTCGGTTTTGGGCAAGCATTGTACTATTGTTTTAATCTTTCATTGGAATAATAAAGACTTTAGAGTTCAAATGTTGTGAATGCTATATGTGGATGCTTTGATCTAGTGTCATTTTCTTCATGAGGTAACATGTATCTTGTATTTCAATTTTGTATTTAATTTGCAAGGCTTTGAAGGTATGCTATCATACAGTAGGATAAGATAAATCTAGTTTGATTCATCTTGTTTCTTCCTTATCTCATAGACTTTTACATTGCATGCTTCATTTTCGGTTAAACTAACATGCATGGTTGAGCGTTGTTGTGTAGGGAAGACCTTTAACAAGTTTTTTATAGGATTGAAGTACATTGTTGTAGGTTCCTCAATCTTGGAGTATTGACAGGTTGTTTCTTCAACCGTCATTGTCCAAGAGTTTCAAAGATTGAGCTCCCTCTACTCTTCATCAAGAGAACCCCATAGCCAAAGTGTTCCAGGCTCAAGCAGAAACTCCAAAAATTTGATAAATTTATTTCCCCTCTCTATTTTATTTGGTTTCATGTTGCTTATATTAGTCTTAAAGTTCATTTTAAATATCTAAAGGTTGCATGCATTCACTTTCTAGATCTAGCAAAAGAAGTAGATCTAGTTCATTTTTTAAGCAATTTTTGGTCTATTTTCACCTAGATCTTGGACCAGTCTATTGCTCTGTTTTAATTTCAATATCAGGCTATCTAGCTTCCCTATATTTTTTTTTTAAAACAGAAAACAAAAACAACTAGAAGAGCCTAGGTTAGGTTCATGCTAAGTGTCAAAAAGTCCCAAAAATTGCAGTTTTGCCTTTGAAATTTTTCCGAAAAAAATTGATAAAAAAAAATTAGTTTTAAAATTAATTTCATTAGTTTCTAACTTACTTTTCTTGCTATTATTTTGCAGCAATAACAGGTCCAAGGGGAGATTCTGCCAAATTTTGGCGAAATCGAGACTTCCGGGGCACCCTGGGGGGTTTTAACTTCATCAACAAAGTTTCCCTTTTTCTTCTTCTTTCTTGTACTTTCTTCTAATGATCCAATTATAAGGATCTATTTTCTTTCCTAAAGTTAAAATCTCAAAGAGAACCTTTGTTCTCTGTTGTAATAGTTGCAATTAAAGCGGGCCCTTTGTGCCCAGTTTCTCCATCTCCATTAGGGGGATTTGTGTTCTTGATTTGGCGTTCTTGTTGCATGATTTAATCTCTTAATAAAACACACAAGTCAAGTACATTGAACACACAATAAACACTCATAATTCCATTCATGCTAATTAAAGGAATCCTAAATCTCTTATGCATGCTTAGTTCAGTTTGCTTCAAGTCTTTTTCAGCAATAAAATCTTTCAACCTTGTTTAATTTTTAAAGTATCTTGTAATTTATCTCTCAACTACAAATCAGGGTACTAAATCTATGTGTTAAAACAAATCTTGCTCTTTTTCAAGTATTTGTGCAAGTTTTTCTCTACAAAGCAGGGTACATGTTTCTATCATTCTTTCAAAGTATTGCAAAGTAATTGAACCTTGTTTATAGTCTAATTAGGACAACCTCTGAAGTAGTTAGCTTGATGTGAGGAAAATGCCTAAAAGTGACCTGCGAAGTAAGGCAGGCCCTCTCGGGACCTGGCTTCCCACCCGTTTTGGGCATCCAACACTTTTAGTGAGTTTATTGGTGAGACCATTTGGGTTTCAATAAGCTCTCTGCAAGTTCCAAGCAAAGAGCTAGCCTCCAAAGGGGCCAAATCTTCTCACTAAATGAACATCAATTTACCTTAATAAAACTTTCGATCTACATTGCCCATGACTCCATTTAAGGCATTGGTAATTGGTATATTTTTTTATCTTATGTGAGCAATATTTACATTTATGCATTTTGTCCAACTTTTATGCTTAAATCTTGCATATCTTGTATCCTTTGATTTATGCATGTTTATGAGCAAGTACTTTATGATTATGATGATGATGATGAATGCTAAATGTTAATTGATCAAGTTTTATTTCAAGCAATGAACTCCTAGACTTAAGTTCTTTTACTTTCTTAGCTACAAAGCCTTAGATTATTTTTATAGGGACTACCCCCATTGGCTTCGCGAGTAGTTGGCCTAGATGGAGGAGTTGAGGATCAGGTGACAACACCTTGAATTGAGACTTGCCCCCAAGGACACACCAAGTGGATTGAAGGTTTCTTCTACGTTACCCTAGGTGTGTATAAGGATGACAACATTTTTGGCACCGTTGTCGGGGATAAACCTTTCTATTCTCGGATCACGACTTGTTTTTCCTTTTATTTTACTTAGTTTTCTTTTGATGCCTGTAGTTTATTAGAAATAGAATCAACCATCTCACAACTCCACTTATTTCCAATTTAACTAAGTATTCTACTAGGAGGAACTCAGAAGGCCTACTTAGCCTCATTCCTGAACCTGAAAAGGTTTATCGAAGGAGGTTAGCCAAAGCCTCTTATCGTAGAGTACTTAGTCATTTAGGAACAGAGTTCATTTCTGATATTCACCTGCTCTTTTTCAATAAAAGATTTACTTCATAAATGGCTATATATGATAAATGTGACTTTACTACAATTAATAATTATCCATATGCTCTCCCTGAAAAAGCTCTTGAAAAGTTTCCTAGTTTCCAAGGAAATAATGTTATATTAGCCAAAATGCATATCAAAGCTTTCATGAGATGTACTAACAAATGGTGTGCAGCCCATGACTATGAGGATGTAAGGATGAAATTTTTTGTTCTCTCCTTAAAAGATATTTCCTTAGAGTGGTACAAAGATATGCCTGACAACAAATTCAAAACGCTCAAAGATCTTACAGATGCCTTCATCGAAAAATGGGGGGAAAAGAAAGATCATCGTCAATTGTTAGCAGCCCTTAACTCAATCAAGAAGAATGAGAATGAAACAATGGATGAGTTCAATCAGAAATGTAATGAACTTGTCTCTAGCATGCACACAGACATCAAACCTCTAGCGGATGCTATATTGATTTACTATGTAGAGGCCTTTGGAGGGGAAATGAGATACCAGATTAGAGATAAGGAACCCTGTGACCTCAAGTCAACACAAGATATAGCAATCAAAATAGATAAAAACATGTAGGTGTCAGGCAAGTCCAACCTTCTCAGTTTCAGTAGAGGCAGTTCTTCTAGGAAAACAGAGGCGAAGAACAAGGTTGCGGCTGCAGGTCCCAAAAATAAAGACCTGAATTTCAACCCCCTAAAGGCCATTACTGAGATGGTCAAACGAATGGAAGCTACCCATGCTACTCATCTTAGTGCCATGTGAAATAGGATGATAGCAATGGAAAGGTCTCAAAATAACAGGTTTCAACCTAGACCAAATAATGATAGGTGGCAGAGAAAAGGTCCCCCTCAAGAGCAAAGACCCCCTAATCAACTAGAGTCTAATAATGTGGTTCATGAAGAAGCACCACATTTCTGTAGATCTTGTGAATACTTTCACGAGGAGTCTACCTGTCCAATATTTTTCTAGATTAATGAACAAGGCCAGCATCCATCAAATAACTATGTAGGTCAACCCAGAAACTCCAGCCATATCAATAATTTTGGTGAAACTCACCCTCTATGTATGGATTATTGGCTTCAGATGAAAGAGAGGATTGAGCAAAGTAATCAAGTGGTTGAAGAATATGATAATGTGACTAAGTTATATGGTCACAAACCTACAGATGAGAATATCTTAGAGATCGTAAGGCATAGAGGGATAGTCTACCAGAGGAGGGGGAAAGAAGGGACAAGCAACTCTCAACCCAACTTTCCAAAGGTAACTACTCCTACACAAACTCCAATTTCTAATCTAAATGTTGATTTAGGTAGTTGGATAGAAAATGCAAAGGTCTTGGTTTCAGTGTCAGATCTGTTAAAAATTCCTTCATAGAAAGAAAAGCTTCTGCAAGCTATAGATCCGCCAAGAAATAAAGTTTTTTTAAGTAATAAAGTTGTTCCAAGTAATAGAGTTTCTCCAAAAGATCAAGAAAAGGTTAAGGAACAACATGAAGATCCTCCAGTGGTCTTAACTAGTAGAGATAGGACTAAGGAAGAAAATCCTCCTTTCTTTCTCTCACTTGAAATAAATGATCAATGGCTACACAATTGCATGTATGATTCAGGGGCTTCATCAAACATCATCACCAAAGGTATTATGCAAAGGTTAGGTCTAAAAATCACAAGGCCTTATCAAAATGTGTGTGTCATGGACTCAAGAGAAATAGAAACACACGGAATAATCATAGACCTCCCATTCAAGCCATCCTTCCATCCTAACTTTGCATTCAAGATGGATGTCCTTGTTATATATGTGCCAAATGCATGGGGGATGCTCTTATCTAGGAAATGAGGAGCTTACATGGGTGGCTTCTTAAACATGGATTTGACTTTTGCTACTATTCCATACCCTCCTCCCTCAACTAAAAGTTTTAGACTCTTTAGGGAAACAGAAAGGAAGTATCACATAAAAGACCCTAAAGAGAAATTTAATGAATTATTATGCCAAGTGTCTGATATGGGTGACTTCTCCATATAGTATAATTTCTTAGCTCCAGCTCAAGAGAAATTTAAAGATGAAAAAGTTAGCAATAAAGATTGGAAAATGAATTTTGATGGAGCCCACTCTAGATCAGGAAAAGGGGAAGGCATTGTTTTAAAATCTCCAATAGGAAAGACCTACAATTTTGCATTCAGACTTGAGTTTGATGCAACTAATAATGTGGTAGAATGTGAGGCACTTTTTCTAGGCTTAGAAATTGCTAAGGACAAGGGTATCAAGATTCTGAATATAAAGGGTGACTCAGACTTAGTAATTCTCCAAGTAAAGAACAAGTATGCATGCAAAAGTGAGAAGCTTAGAAGATACAGAAATGATATATGGGATGCCATAGAATTTTTTTATGCTATGGACCTCATTGTTATCCCTAGAGAACAAAATAGCTTGGATGATAGTCTAGTTGTAGCAGTTTCTACCCTCCAGCCCTCAGAAGATCTAATGAAAGGTGAAGGCAAGTTGGAGATAATATTTAGGCCATCTTTCCCAGATAATGTTGACCACTGGAAGGTTTTCAAGGATGATAAACAAATTCTAAGGTTCACCTATAACATAGAAGAATTCTCATATTTTAATGTCAGCTACAAAGAGGAAGGCAAGTAATACGTTGAAGAGGATAATCCCATTAAAAATCCAGTCCCCAGAGGTATAGCTGCCCTAGAAGAAATTTTTGACAGGCATGACATGTACAAAAAGAAAAACGAAACAATAAATCCTGACAAATATATAGAAATCAACATTGGGACAGAAGAAGTCCCAAGGATGATAAAAATTGGAAAGGGAACTACAGAAAAAGAGAGAAAGGAATTGATTAGCTTAGTCCGAGAGTATAGGGATGTATTTGCTTTCACCTATGATGAAATCAAATCATACAAAGAAGATGTGTTTCAACACACTATCCCCCTCAAGGATGACACAATACCTTTCAGACAAAAACTTAGGCGAATAAATCCTGAGTTGGCACCTCTAGTTCAAGACGAGCTCAAAAAGATGTTGGATGCTGAAATTATTGCTCCAACTAGACATTCATCTTGGTGCTCTAATTTAGTTGTTGTCAGAAAAAAGAATGGGGGGATAAGATTATGTATTGACTTTAGAAACTTAAATCTTGCATGTATTAAAGACAAATATCCCCTACCCAACATGGGGACCCTACTTCAAAGGGTAATTGGTTCCAAGATTGTGTCCATGTTGGATGGCTTCTTAGGCTATAACCAAGTTTTGGTGAGGAAGGAAGATTGGAACAAAACTACCTTCACCACACCTTGGGGCACTTTTGAATATCTAAGGATTCCTTTGGGCATACTTAATGGAGGTGCCACTTTTCAGAGAGCCGTGGATTTTTCCTTTCATGAACTAATGGGAAAAATCATAAAAATCTACCAATATGACTTAACAATATTTTCTAAGAAAAGGTCAAATCACATAAGTCATCTCAGGTAGGTTTTTGAAAGATGCTAAAAATATGGTATCTCCTTGAATCCAGCTAAGTCCATCTTGGGTGTTGATGAAGGCAATTTGTTGGGTCACATTATAGCAGAAGACGGGGTAAAAATGGATCCTGAAAGGGTCAAAGCCATACAAAAATTTCCTTTACCCCAAACCAAGAAAGCCCTTCAATCCTTTCATGGACAGATAAACTTCGTCAGATGGTTCATACCTAACTTAGCTGAATTAATGAAACCACTCCTTAAGTTATTAAAGAAAGATGCTAAGTATGAATGGACAAAAGAAGGAAAGATTGCTTTCAAAACTATTAAGGATGCAATTGGAAAATCACCTATGCTAATTAGTCCTGATTATTTAAAAGATTTCCAAATATTTTCCTTTGCTTCTGAGGAAACTATTGCAGGGGTTTTTCTCCAGAAGAATGATGACGGTCAGGAGCAACCCATTTCTTTTATGAGTAAGGCATTACAGAATTTAGAGCTTAACTATACTAGTATGGAAAAGCAAGCATATTCCTTAGTCAAATCTCTCAAACATTTCCGAGTCTACATGGGATACTCAAAGATTGTGGGGTATGTCCCTCACGCAGCAGTAAAAGAAATCCTTGGGTAGTAGGACTGCTTGGGAGATAGAGGAAAGTGGGTTTCAAAGATTCAAGAATATGACTTAGATATTAAACCCACTAAGTTGATTAAAGGTCAAGGTTTATCTCAAATGCTCACTAAAGGAAATGAACAAGTGTTGGACTTAGTATGCCAAAACAATCAAACTAGGCCAACCTCGTCATCAGAGCTTCAGAAATTATAAAAACACCAATGGTATGCAGATATCATCTACTTTCTCTCAAACCTTACATGCCCAAGCCATTTGGTTGGTCACAAGAGAAGGGATTTAAGGTTGAAAGAAAAAAAGTATTGTATCATTCAAGATGGCTTGGGGTGGAAGAACCCCGATGGAGCGATACTCAGGTGTGTTGATAAGCTAGAGTCCAAGAGACTTTTGGTTGACTTCCATTCAAGGTTTTGTGGTGGACACTTTGAGGCTAAAACTATCACCCACAAAATCCTCAAAGAATATTATTATTGGCCGCCCATTTTCTCATATGTACAAAAAATGGTCAGGGGTTGTCAGCAGTGTCAGTTATTTTCAGGGAAGAAAAATCTAGCAGACTTGCCTCTTCAGCCTGTGGTTGTCAAAGATCCTTTTCAGCAATGGCGGCTTGATTTTATAGGTCAGTGCAAGGACAATTCATGTAATGGTTATACTTGGATAATTACAGCCACTGACTATTTCACTAAGTGGGTAGAAGCAATACCCACTAAGTCAGCAACCGACAAAGTGGTCATGGATATCCTTGAAGATAGGATAATCACTCGGTTCGGTGTGCCCGCCAAGATTACAATAGATAATGCCAAGGCCTTCAGTTCTATAGATTTATCTTCTTTCTGTTTTAAGTATGGAATTATGTTGTCTCACTCTTCAAACTATTATCCCCAAGGTAATGGTCTTGTTGAATCCAGCAATAAGAACTTAATGAATATTCTCAAGAAAATGGTAGGGGATAACAAGAGGTCATGGGACAGTAAGACAAAGTTTGCATTATGGGCGGACATAATAACCAAAAATAGTTCCACCGGGAAAATCCCCTTTGAGCTTGTCTACAAGCTTGATGCTACTTTACCAGTTCACCTAAATCTTCTAGTGTATCAGTTTGTTCAAAAGTATGGTCTATATGAGGACTGCCAACAAAACAGGATTGATTAGTTGATAGAGTTAGATGAAATCAGACGGAAAGCATTGGATCAGAGCATAAAGAATCAGAACAAGGTAAAGAGGACTTTTGACAAGTCTTTACGGCAGAGATTTTTTCAGGAATGGGACTTGGTTTTCTTTGGGACAAAAGAATGGAAAAGCCAGGGAATCACGAGAAGTTTGACAGCTTATGGACAGGTCCATACATCATACAGGGTTCAACTGGAAGAATTTTTTTTTATCTAAATAGTTGGATGGTGAGAATTTGGCCCTTCCAGTCAACGACCAACTTCTCAAGATTTTCTTCATAGAGGTCATCTGATGCCCATGGGGACATCTACTGTATCATACTCTATAACCCTTATCTCTTGTACATTATGCTTTGTATTTTTTGTACATTATTTATTTTTTTGTACTATATGCACATGTATACTAACACTTTTGTTATATTATATGTACTTGTATATTTTCATTGCAAATTGTGTTTAATGTTTGTTTTATATGGATATGATTGCCGACATGTGTCCATGATACAGGTAGCGTAATTATGGATTCTCACATGGTCTCCTATAGATTTATAGATCAACCACACGTCCCCACATGGAGCCAATGTTATCCACCAGTTTTCACAAGTTGGATATCCTAAAGATCCGCTAGAGAATGAGTAATCAGTGCTCATATGACAGAATTTAGAGTTCAAACGATCTTGCAAAAGACCCCTTTTTTCCGCATTTCCACTATTGTAATAAATTTCCTAAGTATGATATATTATAAAAGGCTATTGGCCACCTAAGACCTAGGAACGAGCATATACTCTAGAGTGTTTTTTTTACTTGTAAATTATTTTTTCTACTTGCCTCTGTGAGCGATCAAATAATTTCTAAGTTTTTTCACTCAGAAGACGAAGTCCAGAGCTGGAGTATGTGTTGGTGATTAGGCCTTGGCATGGAAAATCCAATGTCTAGTGTCTAAATGTATATGAGATCATACTAGGACATATTGAT
Organism: Picea sitchensis; assembly: GCA_010110895.2. Classification (NCBI taxonomy): domain Eukaryota; kingdom Viridiplantae; phylum Streptophyta; class Pinopsida; order Pinales; family Pinaceae; genus Picea; species Picea sitchensis. The sequence goes on along the minus strand of SNQJ01S0124134.1, from coordinate 27,146 downwards.
TGAGTCATTTGGAAATTGTGGCTAGGTTTGATAAGTTTTTTTTAAGTTCTAGTGAATTAATTAAATTCCCGCAAAAATGGAATTTTTTAATTATGAGTCAATAAATTGTAAAAATATGGCATCAAAAATTTTCATATGCCATATTTATGGTCATTTTCCAGTCTAGAGTATCATGTAAACCCCTATTTCCCATCTTTTGAGACAAAAAAGTGATCATTATCACTAAAAAATCAAAATTACTTGAAAATTATGGAAAAGGGGTAATTAAATTCATTTCCTAAATTTTAGGAGAACTGGGGAACATGTCAAAAACATGTTTTTTCATGTCCCCAGTTGACTAGAAGCCCAAGGCGAGTTAATCTAAAGGTGAGGTCGACTTCATGAGGTGATGTGGGCATGGGGGAGATCACAATGTGGGAACTGGACCCCACAATCCTAAGTGGTGCATTGTAGAGGAGTGGAGCACATCCCAAAGTGCCCACGCATCTCTAAACTCTCACTTCACTCCCATCTCATTCCACTCCAACCACACTCACTCCCACTCATCCCCACTTACCCTCACTTCCACTCCCCTTCACCCTACTACACCTTCACATCACTCCCCTCATCTCCCACGCATCTCTCCCTTCACTAATGCACCACTCCCCTTTCACTCACGCATTTCTAAACCCTAATGTGCATCCCCTCTTTGGAAGTGTCACCTCATTTTCTATATAAGAAAGTTCGACCTCTCCCTAAACTAGTTTGGTTTTGGGCAAGCATTGTACTATTGTTGTAATCTTTCATTGGAATAATAGAGACTTTGGAGTTCAAATGTTGTGGATGCTATGTGTGGATGCTTTGATCTAGTGCCATTTTCTTCATGAGGTAACATGTATATTGTATTTAATTTGCAAGGCTTTGAAGGTATGCTATCATACAGTAGGATAAGATAAATCTAGTTTGATTCATCTTGTTTCTTCCTTATCTCATTGACTTTTACATTGCATGTTTTGTTTTCGGTTAAACTAACATGCATGTTTGAGCGTTGTTGTGTAGGGAAGACCTTTAACAAGATTTTTCTAGGATTGAAGTACATTGTTGTAGGTTCCTCAATCTTGGAGGATTGATAGGTTGTTTCTTCAACCATTATTTTCCAAGGGTTTCAAAGATCAAGCTCCCTCCACTCTTCATCAAGAGAACCCCATAGCCCAAGTGTTCCAGGGTCAAGTGGAAACTCCAAAATTTTGATAAATTTATTTCCCCTCTCTATTTTATTTGGTTGAATGTTGCTTATATCAGTCTTAAAGTTCATTTTTAATATATAAAGGGTGCATGCATTCACTTTCTATATCTAGTTATAATTTTGTCAATTTAAAGAAGTAGATCTAGTTCATTTTTAACCAATTTTTGGTCTATTTTCACCTAGATCTTAGACCAGTCTATTGCTATGTTTTACTTTCAAGATCAATCTATATAGATGCCCTATGTTTGATGTTTTAAAACAGAAAACAGAAGCAACTAGAAGAGACTAGGTTAGGTTCGTGCTAAGTGTCAAAAAAGTCCCAAAAATTGCAGTTTTGCCTTTGAAATTTTTCCGAAAAAAAATTGATAATTTTTTTTTAGTTTTAAACTTCTTTTCATCACTTTATAAGTTACTTTTCTTGCTGTTTTATTGCATAAATAACAGGTTCAAGGGGAGATTCTGCCAAATTTTGGCGAAATCAATACTTTCGGGGCACCCTGGGGGCTTTTAACTTCATCACCAAAGTTTCTCTTTTTCTTCTTATTTCTTGTACTTTCTTATAATGATCCAATTATAAGGATCTATTTTCTTTCCTAAAGTTAAAAGCTCAAAGAGAACCTTTTTTCTATGTTGTAATAGTTGCAATAAAAGCGGGCCCTTTGTGCCCAGTTTCTCCATCCCCATTAAGGGGATTTGTGTTCTTCGTTTGGCGTTTTTGTTGCATGCTTTAATATCTTAATCAAACACACAATTAAATTACATCGAACACACCATAAACACTCATAATTTCATGCATGCTAATTAAAGGAATCCTAAATCTCTTATGCATGCTTAGTTCAGTTTGCTTCAGGTCTTTTTCAGTAATAAAATCTTGCAACCTTGTTTAATTTCTAAAGTATCTTGTAATTTATCTCTCAACTACAAAGAAGGGTACTAAATCTATGTGTTGCAACAAATCTTTCTCTTTTTCAAGTATTTGTGCAAGTTTTTCTCTACAAAGCAAGGTACATGTTTCTATCTTTCTTTCAAAGTATTGCAAAGTAATTGAACCTTTTTAAACTTTGGATGTTTTCCACCTTCACCATTGGATGTTGTATATGGACAACAAGGATGAGTGAGGGAGGACCTCACAAGAGATGCATTATGATCAAAAAACATTGTTGATAATATTAGGAATATCCATTTGCAAGTACATGAGATTCTGGAGAACTCATAGGAAAAATACAAGGTCAAACATGATCAACACATAACTGAGAAGTCATTCAAAGTGGGGGATAGAGTCTAGTTACAGCTAAACAACGAAATTCTGTAGGGTCCTGGTAAGAAAATCATGGCTCTGCGGTATGAACCTTTCAATATATTAGAGAAGGTGGGAGATAAAGCCTACACACTTAGTCTAACCTCATACCTGCACATTTACTCAATAGTGAATCTGGAGAATCTGAAACTCTATGACCCTCCCATGTTGGATCAGGAGGAGGAGTAGGTCCTACTTTCCATAGAGGACTTAGCACCAAATTCTTAGGAAGATTTGGCATAGGACATAGTTTTATATAAGTGATATATAACTACAAGATAGGGTAAGCATGACCTTTGGCAGATAGGTTTGAAAGGAAAACTTCCACACAAAGCAAAGTGGTACTCTAGGGAGAAGGTAGAGGAAAAATTTCCTCACCTCTTTTATTAAAGATTTTGGTGACCAAAATCATCCCTAAATGGGGAGGTTTTATCTATATTGGATAATTATATTATTTTTCATATATATCAATTCTTTATGGATGAAAAATTAAAGAATAAACTTGCAGAGCCATTTTAGTGGTTGGTCCCAATTTGGAAATTTGGGAATTTGGGTCCAAAAAACCATTCGAAATATTTCAGAGAAATTTTGAGGCATAAAACAATTTTTTTTAACAGTCCAAACCTTACTATGGATCCACCATATAAATTATACACATTGATACCTTTCCATTGTTGTAAGAATCATATCAATCGGAGTTTGTATGTGAAATGTAGGCCTCCCACAAGTTGACCTATGATATTGATCACCATGGTGCGAGTGGATACTACATCAAACTCCATTACTTAAATGTGTGGGGATAGCCATGTAGTGGAATTTCTAGAAAAATATAGAAGGTCCAAACTCGATCACTAATTGATGGTTGAGGAAGTTAATACCCTAACCCTAGATGGCTATTGGACTATGTTAAATATCGAGTCACTAGAAGGAGAGGGGGTTCCATTATTTTGCATTGTAGCTTGTTCCATAGCTGAGAAAAAAATATGAGAGTGGTATTATTTGAGCATAACATAGGAGGAGCTATTTTGTAGAAAGCATACAGACCATAGTGTCAAAAGAAACTCCACAAAGAGTGCCTCTTTATTTGTACTTGCATTTGAAGAAAACAGAGCAGACAAGCCTCACCTTCTAGTTGGGTTTTCTCCCATATTGGGTTTCCCAGGTCATATCTTGTGTTTATTTGTGGATGGTGTGTGTATTATTTATTTTCTCTATTTATCGCATTTAATTTATTTCATACACTTTTAAGCCAAAAAAACCGATAATTAAATAATTTGAGATCTAAAGGAAATTAACCTTCACAACAAATATTTTAGTATTTTATTAGATCCGTTGTGACAAACTATCCAATGGAATATCCATGATAGTTTACAAATCACATAGTAGTATTTTTCCTTCTATATTGTCTCTTCAAGAGTCTTGGGCTCATCAAAGTCAATCCTATATTGGTAGGACTGAGACTGTCCATTGAAAAAGAACTTGTTTTTCACTTTCTCATATGTGATATATGGAACATATCTCAGCAGTTCCAAAAATCTATTTTCATAATCAACCATGGTTGATAGTCCCAATTTCAAATTGTGAAATTATTTGACCTTTCCATCATAATACCTCTCTAATAGGTATTTATGTTGGAAGTATTTCTTAAATTTCTCCCAGGTGACCTTCCTTTCACTAATTCTCTTAATTCTCTTGACATCTTCCCACTAGATTGTTTCTCTACCATTCATATTAAAAATTCCCACTCTGGACTTCATAGTCTCGGAGTAATCATACACCTAAAAGTATTTCTTTAATCCAAGAAGCCATGCCTCAGCTTCTTCACCTATCTTCATGCCATCATCAAATTTAGGTGTCTAGACATTTTTGAACTCTTCCCGCAATCAGTCTTTGGAATCATTCTTCCTGTTATGCTTATGAGAAGAAATCTTGGTACCATTGTTTAATGATTCATCAAAAGTAGTTACATTATTGTCGAATGAGTATGACGATGTCCCATCACTAGATGTATGATTTTTAGCACTATGGGATCTCTTTCAAAGAGGAATTTTACCTGTGTTTCTTGAGAATTGTCCTTGATGTAGTTGTTCATAAATTTATGTCAAAATATGAAGTAAAGAAACATTGAGCTCATTCTACTCTTCCTTGACTCTTATTATCTTTTCATTATCAGGCCAACAACTCTAAAGTTACACTTTCAAACTCTTCATGATTTCTTCAATGTGTGGGTGATTCTCAACATTTCTTCCTTCATTAGACTCAACTTCTTGAAAATGTCATGAAACCTCCATGGTAATACTTACTAAGACTAATTGTCTATAATTGTTTGAACATTATTAAATTTGAGTCTCTCTCTCTCTCTCTCT
>SNQJ01S0124134.1:0-15643 GCA_010110895.2 Picea sitchensis | reverse complement strand
GTGATGTTCAGGGGGGGTGTTAGAGTTACTTCACACACACCTAGGATTTATTTTTCCTAAGGTTTTTCCTCGTTTATTATTCACAATTAGTCATTATCAAGTCTCCTAAATTTTAGGGGAGAATATTCCACCTAGAGAATATTCTCTTTCAGTTGACACTTCAATTTGATTAGTTAAGTTGAGTCTAGATGATGCATTGGTTTTGTCACCATGAAACATTGGGATCATCACCATACTAGCACATTACCCTTGATTCCTTGATCTACTCCTCACTACACTATGTTCATTCAGTTAACTGAAGACTAGTTGACTAGTTAACTCAACTAGGTGGCAGTTCACTCCCGTAACTGCTTGAAAGACTAGACTAGGCGGAATTTCACTCCTGTAACTGTTAGTGTGTGTCCAGATCACTCTAGACCACCACTATAGCGTACTGGTTCTCCTCCAATGCGCATTCATTGATTTATACATAGTATATCATGTGTAAAGTATTCATTATTCATTACAGTTAATGAGAATTCTTCCATTCTTTCTCTCCTTCTTCTTTCTCAATTTCTCTCTACAAATGTGTGTAGTATTTCCTAGCTAGATCTATTCTGTGTAGTTTCAACACATTTACATGCTCTGGTTTTTGTCCCGTACTAGTCAAGTGTTGAACCAAGGATTTGATACCATTTTTTCACTTACCCAACCCCATAAACACTATTAGGATGGTGGGGTGTACACAATTTTCTTGATTTCCCACTACATTTACTTTTCTTAAACATGACTTTGATCCCAATTTTTGGCTCATAAGCCAAATCTTAATTCCAATATCTTTCTAATGACTATGTTATTTCTCAATTCAGAGCTTGGAGCAAGAAGTTATGCCCCCCAGTACTTCTTAAGCCTCTTATCAACTTCGTTGTGTCAACATGACTAAATGGCATGACACATGCCAGCTGACATGGCATAGCCACTTATGCACAAAAATTCCATCATGGACCCTATCCATGTCATTGTTTGTACACTTCGTCTGTATGGTCAACATAAGTAAATTGTACAGATATATTTCTATTACAACTCTTTTTGTTTATTGCATCATTGCAAGCTTTAGCCTCTGATGATATCACATCACCACAATTTTCTCTTTCTTGCCGTGAACTATTTATCGCATCACTAGAATTTTTGTTTCTCTGCGATAAAGGAAACCTCACATGATCATAATATTTTATTTCCCATTGTTTATCGAATTAATGCAAAAAGTTCCTTTTTGCATTGGTGTGATTCATCGAATTGCATCCATCTTTAGATGTTTGCAACACATGACCCTTTCTTTCCTTTTTCCCTTAATAATTTCTATGTCTTGCAATGTATCACATTGCCGAAAAGGTTCCTTATTTATGGTGTATCACACCAAAAATGTTTTATTTCGATACATCACATTGCAACAAAGATATCATGTTGCCATACACAATAATTTTCGCATATTTTCTTCAAAAATTCCTAATTCTTGATTGCTTGTTGCGAGGATGAAAACTTCCTCCCTTTTGATGTATCACATTAAAAAACACTTAAGGTGTGATACATCACACCCCTCGATATTTTCATTGATTCAATAATTCAAGAAGGGAAATAGATGTCGTGTCACATGAAAATTATTTTCGTATCATACATGTTGTATCGCATGAAAATAATTTTCATGTGATATGCCAAACTTCCTCAAGTTTTTCCTAAAAAAAAAAGTTTTAAACTCGTCAATATGAAAGGTATTCATAGTGTCAATTGAATAATACTTTGGGCACTTATTTAAGGTTAAAACAAGACATCGACTCCAGAGACAAATTTTGGGTGCCACTTGGGGGGACACTAGTTTGAGTTCATTTCTCAGTCATAAGGCCTAGTTAATTTCTGAACAAAACTCAAGCAATGTTTCTTCAGGAAATCCACAGAGAATCTTCTAGGTAACAAAATTTTCAAGACAAATTCTTTAGAAATAATTACTAAGGTTTTCAAAGGCATTCTACAACCAATTGACACATTCCACAAGTAAACCATTTGTAGAGAAATCATAGCACTAAGGCATGGGTAAGAGTGGTTTTTTTTTAATAATGGTTACATGCCACATTGCATAAGGCATAGGAGACAAGACATAAACTATTTTCTAACTAAGGGAATCACATGCATAACACCTAAAAATCATTCAAATTCCCATACTAGAAAACATCAAAATCCATTACGTGTTATTTAATCTCAACACTTGAAGAAAATATAATTACCTATCTATATTTCCATCAATTGACTTGATAAATCTAAGAATTTAATTGTAGATTTGTTGTAACATAAATCTTAAAGAAGAATAACTAGTGAATTTAAATAAACTACTCACACAAAATTACAAAAGGACTTTTCCCTTCCATTCTTTAACCGAATAATATAACTTCTCTTCACAGGCTAGAAAAATAGATCATTTTACACATAGGGGCATAGAACATACGATCTTTCTCACCAATTTAAATATGCATGTGATTTTATAGAGAAGGAATTAAACACTTATCTGTTTGAAATTTGTTGTCCAAATAACTAATTGAGGGTGAGCGGTTTTCAACCCAACCATAGGCTCTGTTGCATACAAATCTATGTACAAATAGCCACCCCCTAGATAGGCCATGATACCACAAGGGAGAAATTGACACTCTCAGGGATTTTCTAGGAAGTCTCTCATCTCACCACGGGATTTTAATTACTTGGGAACAAACTATTGATTTCTTAGAAACATAAAATATCTTTTGGGCACCCCAATTCCTACCCAACATAGTACAAGGAGATAAATCCCTTCTCTTCTACACAATCCCTCATAATCCTCTCCCTCTAGTGCTCTTCACCCAACAAGGCCCCAACTATAGTTCTGTAACTCCAACAATTTTCCTAAATTTCATACTCTTCTCAAGGTGGTAAATACATTTTTTCTTGGCTGGTATTCCTCACACACTATGGCTGTATCTTTTTCTTTGATTTCACTCTATTTTTCTTGACTTCCTTCCTTCCCAAAACAAAACTCTCTTCTCTACTCAAATTCCTCACTATTTTTCCCATGTATGCTTTGAATCTCACCATTCCCAAAACTTATTGTACTCATCCATACCTCAATAACTTGGTGACACAACTCTCTCACCCACCTCTTACATGTATTTAATGATACAATTCCCATCATATGGGTACTTTCCCATGATCTCATAATTTGGTGAGATGGATTTCTCATTAACCTCCTTATATGCATTCAATGATTGGCTTTGGATAAGTCAAAGGAAGAAATAGGTGGTAATTCACAAAAAAAAAAATTAGCATCACACAAAATAGTTCAGTAAGGGCGGATTGGGATTTTTGACTTGTAGAACCTCCTTTTGTCCCCCTCTCTTTTTCCCACTCATGGTTTCATGGCCCCTATAGGTGCTTGTGCTCAGTCAGCTATTTGGTTTCTTTATTCACTGAAAAATAAAAATATATATAATGTTCAATATGTCTAGATCACCGTGGCATGGTAAGAAAATATACATGTCGAAATAAAAACAATGTTAAACATAATTAATTACAAATTTAATCAAGGAATAAAATTGTGGAGATTACAATGCCTCCCAAAATCCTTTTGTTGAACCTACATCCTAATACATATTTCCAAATAGAAAACCCCTATTTTTACTAGATACCAATTTTTATACCTATAATACCTATAAACCCCATGTACCTCGCATCCCACCAATACCTACAATATATTGACTTTGTTTTTCATAATTTTATAGCCCTGTTTATGAATGAACACAATAAGATATTGGTCAATAAGATGAATCCCCCATGACACAGGTAGAATGAGACAGAGGAAACATCTATGATTGGAAGAGTCTAAATGTCATGTAGGTTTGGAGTATTTAAACCTTGCTAGAGCTAAAGCATGTAATGATGATTGCATATATGAAAATGGAAATNAACATAATTAATTACAAATTTAATCAAGGAATAAAATTGTGGAGATTACAATGCCTCCCAAAATCCTTTTGTTGAACCTACATCCTAATACATATTTCCAAATAGAAAACCCCTATTTTTACTAGATACCAATTTTTATACCTCTAATACCTATAAACCCCATGTACCTTGCATCCCGCCAATACCTACAATATATTGACTTTGTTTTTCATAATTTTATAGCCTCATTTATGAATGAACACAATAAGATATTGGTCAATAAGGTGAATCCCCCATGATAGAGGTAGAATGAGACAGAGGGAACATCTATGATTGGAAGAGTCTAAATGTCATGTAGGTTTGGAGTATTTAAACCTTGCTAGAGCTAAAGCATGTAATGATGATTGCATATATGAAAATGGAAATTGTGAGCAAGGGAAATATGGGCATGCATGTCCAGGAGAGTTATGAGGCCTTGAGAGTATTACAAGAACCAACGATAGTCATCTAGGATTCAAAGGTCATCATAGAATATGTGAACATAGAGGAGGGGCACCAATAGAAGTCATATAGATTCATATTGCAGAGAGAAAGGCATCGTTCAAAGTTCAATGCTTGTCATTCACTTAATCTTACGTTTTCATCTAAATTTTTAATTGGTATCTTTTGTTCCCACATTTGATAAAGAAATGTATTTTGGTCGTATAATTTTATCTCATTGCCAAACTATGGGAATTAAGCCTAACTCAATAAGGTTGTGATCCATAGCTACATAAGAACACTGAGAGGCCTTAGTTAGTGTGTGTTTTCTACGAGGCCACGTTAAGTGTGTATTTTCTCTAACAACCACCACGAACCAATAATGGATAGTTAGAATTGAAAAAATGCAATGTCTTTGTTTTAAAGTGTTGAAAAATATCCAATTTAGCCCAACATCCAAAAAACTTGTATCTCCTTCCTTTTTGCGATGTATCCATCCCTAATTTCCTTCAACATTCCCTTTCCAAGTTTTTAAAATATGCTAGTATATACCCCAAAACTATGTTTAATTCTTCAATCTTTAAAAAAAAAAAATTAAAAACATAGTAAGATAACAATGCCAATGAGGAATGCAATCTTTACTTTAAATTTACCCTTTCAATTTTATTTTGATGAAGTCCACATTTTGGACAGTTTAGTTTACAAAATATTTGTGCACAAAACATACATGTTGATGTGGAACAATACATGCTATTTTTTTTTTGACATATTGTCACTATTAAAAGTCAATTATTCTTTTCAATGTCTCATACAACATCTTACATCTTGACTAGATAGTTTTTTGTGTATTTGGAATTTAACTTGTTGTAGCTACATTGCTTTGCCTTGTTGTCATTTTTATTAACTAACAATTTCTTCTAAAGGTGCCATGCCACCGTATAAACACTATTGTAAGAAAATTGTTTTGAAATGTAGATAGCTAATGCATGATTATAGGGCATCAAGCTAGCCAAGAGTTGAGGGACAATGCATGTAACCATCATGGAATTTGTAAACATTGTGTAGTAGAATCCTGAAGAGGTTGAGGTTCAAAGAGATTGGTGAAGGAGGAGGATTGAGGAGGATATAAAATGACACGATCAAGGGAAGCAATGAGAAGGATTGAAGGAGGAGGATATCCAATGTCATGATCAAGGGAAGAAATGAGAATGATCGGAAATAATATTATAGGAATTTGAAGGCATGCATATATTGATTATGCATATACGCTAAAGGTTGTGATGCCCAGTGGTGCAAGAAAATGCATGTTTTTTATTATTGACCGTGGTTACTAGGAGTGCATGTTTTAATGCACCCTAGCAAGTCACTTTTATGTCTCAAAAGTTCCATGAGAAGGGGTGTTTCTATTTCTTTTAAAGTGAGTTAGAACAATGTTGAAAGTTATGCATGAGGTGAAGGACAAAGAATCATGTAGAGGGGAAATCATTTTGGTAAACTTGTACCTTCCACTTATCGCATCAAATGTCGCCACCCATATGCTATACAAGTTGCCGAAGAAGGTTGAATGTTTTTATTGTATATCCATGTTTCACTAAAAAATTAATAGAATTGTTTCTTCCCTCTTTGTTTTTCCAAAAATTAATAGAAATATCACTTCCCAAATCTAGAAAGACTATCTAACTTAACCTCGGAATCCAATTGTTTTCAATTAAAGAATTCATTAGTAGGATTATATGTAATTCTCCATAGAAATAGTAGAACTGGTATTTATTGTACATAGTTCTTCTCCATCGAGGAGATGAAGTGAATTGTTTTTAACTTCATAGGAGTAGTAATTATTTTATATAATTCTTCTCATTCTCCATAGAAGTAGTAATTAAGTGAATTGTTTTTAACTTCATAGTAATTATTGTACACAATTCTTCTGGTTCTCCATAAAAGTAGTAATTATGGTACACGATTATTTTCCATTTAAACTAAGAAGGTGAAGTGAATTGTTTTTAACTCCATAGGAGTCATAATTACTGTGCATAGTTCTTCTCCATCTAAAATAAGGAGTAGGTGAATTAGAGGAGGTGAGTTGAATTGCTTTTAACTTCATAAGAGTAGTAATTATTGTACACAATTATTCTTATAAAATAAGGAGGAGGTGAATCGAGCTAGGTGAGGTGAATTGTTTTTAAATTCATAAGAGTAGTAATTATTGTACACAATTATTCTCCATAAGAATATCATAAGAATAGTAATTATTGTACACAATTCTTCTCCATAAGAATATCATAATAATAGTAATTATTGTACACAATTCCTTTCAATAGGAATACTAATTATTGTACACAATTCTTCTCCAAGTTCATTTTGGGTCCAATAACCAAGAATTTATCCTTCTCCATCTAAATGGAGACTTTATGTGGGGAGGTTCAAGAATATAACATTTGGGAAGGTACAAGAATATAGCATTTCAAAACTTTGTTGAGAATATGTTTGAGTTGGAATCCTTCAAGACTCGTATTGTAGAGTTCATTTTGGAGTGAGAAAGAATTTATACCTATATCTCTACTACCCCGAGCTCCACAAACTGCACTAAATTGAGCTGTACAAACTACATTAGATTGAGTAGTGGTAAAAATTGCAATAAATGTGCCCCTACAAACTGCACTAAATTGAGAAGTGGTGACATTGGAAGTTCACTTAGGTGCAAGAGTGTTATAGCCTTAATTTACACCCTATAGTCCAGAGAGGAATCCATAAGAGGATAGAAGTCGGAATACATATTTTTCCTAAGGTTTACCCCATTTTTGGGCATCCTTGTGGGATACACAGTAGACAACAAGTGAGGCCCTTGTTGGTCACTAGTGGCTCAACAAGTGAGGCACTGCAAAAATTCTAGAATCGGGGAGTTACGAGGTGATAGGCGAGGGCTGAGTTGGATATTCATGGCAAAGGCCTAGGAACTCACATCATTCAAGTCTCTAGTGGTCTCTAGAAGACCTAGAAGCCTCTCCCAAGCCTCTTCCAAGAGCTATATAAATAAGGCAAGAATTTGGAAAGAGGAGGAAGAATTCAAAGTAAGGTTATGATGTCCAATTGCAGAGGTACTTGTTCCATATACCACAACCAGAAGTCAGTGAAGTCTAGCCTAACCAAGAACCTAAAGGAGGAGCAAAGAGTTCAAGGGAGCAAGCATCAACATCCAAAGGTGTGATGGTATTGATGTATTTTTCTCATTTCCATTAATAGACCATTGGTTTTCCATCATGAATGTTTGTATTTTATGCATAAATGTTCTATCTAGTTTATTTTGTTATAAATCATGTTAGATCCAAGCNCATCCAAAGGTGTGATGGTATTGATGTATTTTTCTCATTTCCATTAATAGACCATTGGTTTTCCATCATGAATGTTTGTATTTTATGCATAAATGTTCTATCTAGTTTATTTTGTTATAAATCATGTTAGATCCAAGCTAGATCTAGGATTCTAACACTAGGAAGAGAAGTAGAATGGTATTGGTTTGTATTTTGTGTGTAGGAAGCATGTTGTAGAAGCTGGAACTGAAACTTTAGAATTGCAACACCTAGGATACATGAAGGACAACCTTCAGGAAAATGTATGTCATTCTTCCATTTCCTTGTGTAATGTTGAATCTTATTGCTTATTTATAGGAATACCATATGAATCCCATTCTGTCTAGGATTACTAGGCTAATCCTAGGGATATTTTGTTGTGTATTCAGCAAGATCCCTATGAGATTTTATCCCATAACAAAGAGTATATCATTTGGGAAAGTACAAGGGAAGGTTCAAGAATATAGCATATAGCATTCAACAACTTTGTTGAGGATATTTTTGAATTTGAATCCTACATATTTCAGTTTGGGTGAGAAATAATTTATACCTATATCTTTACTACCTACCTAGAGGTCATTTTGGAGTGAGAAAGACTTTATACCTATATCTCTACTACCTTGGGATCTACAAACTACACTAAATTGGGTAATTGCTAAGTAGTTGTGACACTTGGAATTCACTTTGGGTGAGCAACAAGAATGGGAGTTTGAATCCTTCTAGGCTTGTATTACATAGTTCATTTCATTTTGGGGTGAGCAAGAATTTATACATGTATCTTTAGTACCTTACGCTCCATAAACTACACTGAATTGGATATTTTCAAAATAATTGTGACACTTGTTACAACCTGCTTGGGATTTACATTAAATTTGGGCTCTATATTAAATTGGACATTTGGTAAGAAAACAATTGTGACACGTGAACAACCTATGAAAACGAAGTATTATTGGTCTTTTGATATAATTGTCACCTCTACCTACTCAGATGCATGTATTCCCTTCCGTTGGATAGGTTAGAAAATTCTCCATGTTACACTATGGAAAACGTTTTTATAATAAAAGTTTGTGTAAGATTATAACTTTTATTAAATTTGTTGCGGAAGACAATGCATAGAGAAGGGATGAAAAAACAAAATATTTTTTTACAAGAAAAAGTTAATGTGCAAGTTTACAACTTTTAAAAATAAAAATACCTTAAAAAATCTTCGTACTTAAATGGTATAAGCCACAAAAGAGTAATGAGTTATGCTAATATAACAGGTAAAGTTGCATAGCAGCAAGTCCCTGCCTTCACGGATTGTAAGGTAGGGAACATAGGTTAGGTAGCCTTGTATAGACTTGCTCTAGTTGGTGTGAGAATTTGGTGTTTGCAGTAAGGGAGATAAAGCATCGACCTAGTTTCAAGACAATCTATAGACACATAAATGTTGGCAATCAATAAATGTTTCAAGGCGCCATGGATAATATGTATCATGGAGTTAAGTATATTGGGTGTACTCTTCAACAAAACCAAACCATAAATAAATATTATTAACGCACCAGAAACTTTTATATAAGTAAAAGTCACTTTTAAACTTCTTAAGTTTCTTTCATTTTGAGTAATCCACTGAATATGGTAGAAAATTGCTACTTTCAACATAGGAGATTGTTACCTTCATATGCTAACAAGTGCTTATGTAGTATGCATCACCAACTACTCTTACCACTTTCAAATGAAGACATATATTCAGTTGTTATTTTTTATCAAACACATTGTTCGGTTAAGTGAGTTCAATGGTAATTAGCAAAGATATAAACGAATTTATAGCTAACAAACTATCATGAGGTAAATTTCAAACATACCAAGTTATTATACCTCCTATCATGAGGTAAATTTCAAACATACCAAGTTATTATAAGCACTATATATCGTTGACTTAAGCATTATATATAGTTGACTTAAATCAATATTTTTAAATTTTGAAAATTTTAATAAGGTTAAATCTAAATTTTGTATTAAATTGAATTCAAAATACTTTTCAAAATTTTAAATATATATAATTCAAATTGAATTTTTACAAAATGTAACAATATTTTCCAAATTTTTATATCAATCATTTCTAATTTTTTATTGGGAACGGTAGATTTGACTAATTTTTCCTACCTAGAGGTGACATTAAAACAAATTAATAAAAACTTAAACACATAGTCCTTCAAAACTTAAAAAAAACTTAAACACATATAGTCCTTCAAAACTTAAAAAAAACTTAAACACATATAGTCCTTCATTATTCCATCTGAGTCTGTGTGTACTTTTCACAGATAATAAGGTGGTAAATTATCTGCAACCCTCTATGCCCATTATTATTTTAAAAATAGAATAAAAAATTGGATTAAAGTGTAAAGGCAGTAAATAATTGCACATAAGTGTAAACACGGTAAATAATTGCCACTAGTATATGGTCGGGTCATTGTTAACCTGCTATGATTTTAAAACAATATAATAATTACACGACTCCCATAAAACTGTTGATAAAACTGTTAATTTAATTATCCTTTTATTAATATAAAAGGAAAAATTTATTGTAATCTTAATTTAAATAATAATATTTAAAATATGATGATTTAAAAGAGGGAAAATAGTTTGGAAGATCTAATCTATTCTGATAAGATAAAATAATAATAAAAAAAATCGGTTTTCTCTTTAGAGCGTTCAGTGCATGTGGTCTGTAGAAGCAATAGTGGGCATAATATATAGTGTTCACAAGAGTATTAGTCATTTTGACAGGTAGTGGCCACTACGTGGCTTATTTGCTTGTATTCATATTAATACGCTATACACGATAATTCATCGTGATGATTAAATATATATTTTTAAAACCCACTCTGTAAATATAAAGCTCAATCTGGGTGCACAAAAATGCACATAAAGTAAACATGGGTGCATCAACCACAGGGACTGGAAACATGTAAGTTTGTTTTTGGTATTATGAAGCAATTATTTTCAAAAATAATTTTGTTTATGGCTGTGTGTATGGAAAAAAAATTTACACATAGTTGTTGGATTGAAGTTAGAGTAGTAGTGTTTTATTTGACCATCAACAATTACAATAACAAAATTAAGAAAATAGAAATAATAATTTTGCTTTTCAAAAAATTCAAATTAATAAAAAAAATTAACCAACCATATCTTAAAATTAGTGTAATTAATATGAAGTCAAGCTTCTTTGACCACTAAATGAAAAATATAGTCCATGGCTAGGGACTAATAAACCACAAAAGAGTGGTGTGTTGTATAATAATTAATTGGTGTTTTACTCTATATCTGATTCTAGAATTACATATATGATAAGGAAAAGTTGTAGAGTAGCGTCTTTTCATCTTTATTGGTAATTTATTATGTAGGATTTGTAAGATTTCATGTTTATGTTAACATATGAAGTAATAATAAAAAATAAAAAAATATGATTTCATGCTTATGTTTTTTTTTTTTTATCTCCACGTTGGAATTCCGCATTGGAAACCCACTCCAGATACTTTCCCACATAGTGGCTGGTATGGGAGTGATAAAGCTTCGCAGCCTCAAGGGACACAGGTTTCGAACTCGTGACCTCTCCCTAAACTGGAAGAGTGTGCGCACGTCTTAACCAATTGTACTATCCCATGGGACTCGATTTCATGCTTATGTTGACATATGAAGTAATAATAAAAAAATATGGTTTCATGTTTATGTTGACTTCATGTTTATGTTGACATATGAGGTAATAATAAAAAAATATGAAGTTCACATTGATTTCATGCTTATGTTGACATATGAAGTAATAATAAAAAAATATGATATGTATTGTTATGTTGTTATTTTGTTATGACATGTACTATATTGTTTCTAAATGGTCCAAACCTTGTGTCCATAGCTTTCAATTTTAAAAACTGGCAATATTTTGACATCCAAAACAATAAATGAGGTCTATTTAAATGTGAAATGTCAACTATGTCAAATATGGGTTCCCAACTATATACTTTAAACAATGAGAAGACTAAGAAGTATAGTGATTAAATGTTAATTGTAATAATTGAATTTAAATAAAAGAGGATGAAACATCTTTAGTTTCAACTATGGGTTCCCAACTATATACTTTAAACAAAGAGAAGACTAAGAAGTATAGCTATTAAATGTTAATTGTAACAAATGATGCATGGCAGCGTAGTCTCTGCCAGGCTGGAAGGGGAGTAAATGCGTGGGCTGCAAGTTGCAGTACACGTGCTATTCATGTAGAGTTTAGTATTCCTGAATTAGTTTTATTTGAAATTTATCAAAAATCATTAATGTCTGGTACATGAATGAAGGTTCCTAGGATCTAAGTTTGATAGTACATGAAATATTTAATGCATAACCAATGTAACCCAACAATTACAGAGTGGCGGGTTTGCGAAGTCGCGGGTTCACTTTTTTCATTTTTTATGGCCACCCTGTCCCGTGAAATACATTTTGCACCCAACACTACCGTCATATACATTTTGCACGCAACAATTCGTTCATATACATGAGACAGTAATTTATAGAAATGCATCGAACAAATACGAAGTCGCGGGTTCACACTTTTCATGTCCAGCGTGTTCCGTGATATACATTTTGCACCAAACACTTCCATCATATACATTTTGCACCCAACAATTCTGTCATATATAGGAGACTGAGTAATTTATAGAATATTATAACATTGTATGAAGATTTATAGTAATTTATATAACGCTATAAAATGTTTTACTTAATGAATAGTATAAACAATTATTTAAATTGTATTCAAATTTCTTTTTTTATAAGTAAGATTGTATAAAAATCTGTCAAAATGAAGGACTACAGAGAATTTCCATGGCTTCAAGCTGTAAATATTGAGTTGCCCTGAGGGGAAATCAACTCAGCCAGCCGAACCGCTTCATAACTAAAGTCTAGACTGTTACTGACACAAAAAGAGTTCAAAACTCTGGCCTGTAAGTGTGGTTGTTACAACTGTGGAAAGTGTAGACAACATAACTATAATAACCATGGACAAATGCATGAAAGGTCGGCATGCACATGAGAAAAAAATAGAGAAAAACAAGAGACAGATCTCCGGTATGGGATGTATTGCGGCGACGCGGCCATGTAGAAGGCACCAAATGTCGTGTCCCGAGGAGGAGGCAGCTCCTCCTCGACTGGTGTCCAGTCCATTTTCATGGAATCCTCCGTATGTGATGGCACGTGCGCTTCCTTCTGGATGTCCTCTAGTTGTGATGGAAGCCTCTTCTCCTTGCGGTCTGCCTCTGCGTGGACCAAAGTTTCCAGTGCCAACATTGGTGCGTAGGTTGTTGTTGGTTGGGTTGTTGTTGCTTGACCTGCCTTTGGTGGGAGGTGATGAGCACCCTGTAACGCGAAGATCAAATGTAGGAGTTGAGAGGCTTTGATGTCCAGGGTCTGTAGGTGGAACTGGAGGTCGTCCATGTCGCGACGCAGGTCTAATACTAGGCTCTGCACCAGTGAAAGGCCTGTTTGCCACTTGCATTTTGGGTCAGCATTGGAACCGGCTCAAAATTGGGGTTGCGTTGCGAATTTTGACTGGCTTCCGTACCATCCATCTAAAATTGGGCATCGTGAGGCTGGTCCTGAAGCGACTGGGTGGTCGGAGAGTTGGGAGGATCCAAAGGGCCTATGTGTGAAACAGATGTCGAATTGCGTAAAGGTCCTAAGTTGTAGTCAAGTGAGGACCCTGAGCAGTCCAGCCCCTCTATTCTGTTGGCAAGGGACGTAGCAAGGGGCAGGAGAGAAGTGTTAATTTGAGTCGACTATGCCAGGGACGAGGACGAGGTGGCCGAAGAGGAGGAGGATAGCAGTGAGGGAGCATGCGGGGGACGGAGGACCAGGTGGGGCTGGTTTGGCTGGTAGGTTGACCCACGTTTCAACTTCCATCTGTTAGCAACATTACTTGTCTTTGGCATCGGGATATCCAGGTCTACAGGTTGCACAAGGAGCGCCCAAGCGCAGCGCATAAAAGAAGTCCTTTTTGGACTTAAAAATCAAGCGAGTGGGTAAAATTATAGTGTCAACGGTCCGGATCCATCCATATGAGAAGATCAACGGTTGGCGAGAGATCGTAGGTAGAGAAGTTGCGCCGAGGATAGCGCAATGGATAGCGTCCACATTGTGTGCAGGAAAAGATAACAGCCGTCCATCCAGAGGACGCGTGGCGCGAGATCTACTCGCGTCGGTGTTTCGGCAATCAGGGGTTCAAAGGGTGAAGGTTTCATGTTGTCTTATCTCTCGAAACCCCGAACCCCGAAAGCGTTAAAGGCGCTCAAAGCCGGGTCTGCAGTATCACGAAGCAATCTTGACCTTCTGCCCGCGGGAGACACCTGGCGCGCGATTAGGCTCCCCGCCTTTTCGCCCATCGCAGTTTCGAAGCGCAAAGAGCAGCTCCCTCATATCCCGATGCACAAAGTAGCGAGAGCATCCAGGACCGGGGGCCCACAGCAGCGTCGGGTGAGTTTAGGACCATCAGATTTGAAGGACGCGTGGCACTCAATTGAGCCATCTCGGCGTTTCGCCCATCACAACTATGATAAGCAAGGATCGGCTCCTTCCTATTCGCAAACGTCGAAAGCCCCTATGGGAATAAAAGTAGGGTCACAGTCCGTGGTCACTTGGGAAATAAAAGAGCTAAGAAAAAGAGGTCGAAAGTGTTGAGTCCAGTTTCCAAAAGGATAATCACGATTCCCAGGTGCCATCGGATACGATTTCTCTCCTGGTTTCCACTTGGAGTTAATGAAGGCAAGAACGGGTGGTTGAAACCTCCTTTCATTCATTGAATGTGGAGAATGGAGGGCCTGGCAAGCAGTCTGCTCAAAGAGGTCATGTGTATCGATTTTTTCAAAGAAGCCATGTCGAAGTCCTCGACTAGACAGAGAAGTATGTGCACGCTAGCCCAACACTTAATGGCTCAGCTACCCTCCCCTTACAGAAGTCATGCACAGTTAAGGTGGCATATGACAGGGATTATCCGTCTGAATTCTGCTGAAGGGACACCACGCCTTGGATGGCTGGACATGCCTCTGTTAGGTGAATTTTCCTGAGTATATAGACTCAGTCTTTGTATTTTGTAATGGATCGATGGTAGAGAGAAGCTCCCGACTGTAAAGTTTTAATAGAGATTCTAGCTTTCTGGTTATGCATCTGTATGTGAGATTTCTTGTTTTATGACAGACAGTCTTTCTTACTCCATCTAATTTTCATCTATGCTGAGAGAGTTTGTGAACGACTGATTCGTGCGAATTATTACAATCATGTTATGATAAAGGATTTATTGTTGCATTGTTGTATTCTCCAGTGTTTCGTGTTTGAATGTAAGAAGATCTTGCATTTAAATGCATTCTCCTACAGTCTGCTAGAAACCTGATGTTGAAAGAAGACCTTTGCATCTCTCTGATACAAGTCTTCCCCCTACTCACCCTTACTACAACTCACTGTCAGGAGTATGTCTAAGACCTCACTTACCCATGCATGCCTGGCCTAGTGTCGGAGTTGAAACAATATCGTCCGAGTTTACTTCCATTCGGTCACACCTTTCATACACAAATCGTGACATTAACTGATAGGCGTCGGGCTCTGCTCCTGCGGCAATCCAGGAGTGACTTTCGTCGCTAACATTTCTGGCGCCATTGTCGGGGACGAAGTTGAAGATTTTCCCTGGGCAGAATGACATTGAGCCTATGATTTTGAAGCTGCATCAGACATCAGAGCCCTTCAAGATTTCTACTGTGCACCTGGCGACTCCACTGTGGCGACTCCAAGGTTTCCACATTACTGTTTCAGCTATGGCTACTATTAGCACACCTGAAAGCTGACCCTAAGGAGCTTTC
>SNQJ01S0124133.1:28196-42931 GCA_010110895.2 Picea sitchensis | reverse complement strand
GGAAAGATATGACTCCAGCAGATGCCACTTGGGAACCAGCTACCATTCTGCAGCAGTTTCCACATCTCAAGCCTTGAGGACAATGTTGTTTTTAAGGGGGCGGACATGTTAAGGTCCTAACCCACACATAGGTAGATAAATGTATTTGGATGTAATAAAGGTCAATACTAATAAGGCCTTTCAATAAAATAGAATAAGGCAGATGTAAGAAGACCTAATAGAAACTTCCTCTTCTAGAAGGATCTTCCTCTAGATGCTTCTCTTAATAGACATATTTAGTATAAATAAGGGTCGAGGGTATGAAAACCCTATCTTGGAGATTATTATAACAGAGCGTTGCTCGATTGGAGGTTGCCCCCTCGAAGAGGCCTGTGAACATTGCTTTTCGAATCAAAGTGTTATTTCTATTGCTATTGTTATATCATTTCTGTGTATTGTGAAGATTATGCTGGATAATTTACTGTTATTCTTCCATTTCTAGCATTTTATTTCTGTTCTGCATATTTTATATATCTGGTATCTTGCACCTGACGTAGTATGAATCTTACCCATGTGAATAGATGTTTTTATGTTGAAAATGGTAGAAACCACTTGATTACTTGTCATTGAGGTAAACCGTTAACAAGTGTGAGAGAAATCACTAATGACGTCAATGACTCCCAAGGTACCCTAGTACATTCCAGAGAATGTGAATAAATGGGTTGAGGTTGAACATTCATGGAATCATCTGATCAAAGGTCAATGATGTAAACCTATTGTCGGAAGCGAGGAGGCATGCCATTGAGGCTTGTAGGTCCCAAGGTATTGACTGGTTTCTAAGTCTAATTCATGGATGATGTGTTGAAGTCGACAGGAAAAGAATCATCGAAGGAGGGAATTGATGTGTCCCCCATCATCGAAATGAAACTAACATAGGAAAGTGATAAGATATAGTAGATGAACACATACTGACATGGGTACAAAAACTGGTAATTTTGTAGAGGTTGACTCTCAAGGTAGAAACTTCCCTTGAACACTGAAGCACGGTGTGAGACTTGGTAGCATAAATGAAGAGTGGACCAAAACACAATGCATCGAGTGCCGAGGAATTATTTGGATGGGTCAAAGGAGTGGAAAGACTCATAGGATTGGTTTAGTGCAGAGGTTTAGCGAATTATCCAAGTGTTTAGTGTGGAGGTTAAAACAAGTGTCGTGCTCAAGGGAGACTGCAAGATTTGTTTACAAAAGTTTTCAAGAAGCTTGACCCACTTCCTTCAATGTTTTCCCCCATCTAGATAGATGAGTAGCTCTTTTTATTTTAACGAGCTTGAGGAGGATAACACATGCTCAATATAACTCACCTTCGATAAGTTCCTCTTCCTTTATTTAATGAACTAGAAGAAGTAAGGGTTCGTCCCCATGTGGGTCCTTCAATGTGTAGTTTAGAGAGTCCAAAGAAGGAAAAATCGATGGTTTTTCATGTTTAGAGTCTGAAAATAACTTAAAGGAGACTCTAAGGTTGTCCTTTTTCGTAATTTTAGTCTCCGAGGTACGAAAAAGAGATAAAATTTTACTCAGAAGATGATATTTCAAACCTTTTAATTAGTATGAAAGGAAGCAAGATCACTCGGCAATATTTTCATGTTTAGAGAGTCTGAAAAGAGATTAAAGGAAACTCCCTGGAGTTCCTTTTTCATATAGCTTCTATGAGTCCAAAAAAGTGATAAAAGTATACTCAGTTACACTCTCATGTATTTGTAATAAAGAGAAAGAACAAAGACTAAGCTCATTGGCATTACAAGGTCATCGAAAAAACTCTACTCAAATACCTGTAAAAAATCAAGCTTTTCTGGGAAAAACACATTAGTAATTTCTCGAAAAAAACCAAAACTAAAATTTATAATATGTGAAAAGGGAGGAGAAATGACCAAATTTTAACATATCAAATATCAAAGTAGGGTAAAAAATCATTTTTACCTTTGTTTTTACTATTCTCCTCTCTTTGAGTTTTTCCTCTTTGGAGTGTTTTTTCAGGCGTTGATTGTGAAGGTTGTGGGTGGCCGTTTTCTAAACTGTCCAAATCAGGTTGGTTCTTTCCTCCTCCTCATTCATTTCCATGTCTTTTTATAGTATTTCAACCCTTATTTTCTATGATTAGGCTCCTTGAGACGCCCTAGAGCGTTGAACTAGATCGACACTCCCTCAAGGAATCGAGGGGAGCACCAATTATGATTTCAATGTCTTGGTATGTGCGTTGAGGGAGCACTAGCACTCTATTTTCTTCTTTAAGGGAGTGTTACGCACAAAACTTTGTTTATTTATTTATTTTAAGGCTAGAAAAAAGGGAAAATTTTCTTCAAAAACTTAGCTAATGATGTTTAATTGATGTATTTGCAGATTTTACTCATAGCTAACCATGATTAGATGGAAAGAATGTGAACACAAGTTTGATGGAATCACTGCTCTACAAGACCCTCAAGTGAGGGAGGACTTACGCAATTGCGGCTTGCTTAAATACTTCAAACTTCAAAATATGAGGAAATAAGTGTTGTTTATCGAATATTTGATCTGCTTATGGGATGACGCTGAGAAAGAATTCTGAATAGGACCGCATGTGCTTTAGATCGAGATGGATGATGTGTCCTTTTTGATGGGGATCTCAAGGAGAGGAGTACCCATTCTTTTGTTTAGACATCGGGTCACTCCATGAACGACCGAGGCATATGTTTCCCAATACTGCATACCAGGGTCACGGTTGGTAGGATGAAGGATTGTTATAAAATATGTGATGGATCTACCTTTCTGATCCATTCTATTTGTTATCACCAAATTGGCGGGAAGCACTAATGCGCATCTTACTTCTAAATCCCAAATTTCTTATGCCATTCAGTGCATGGAGCCTAGGCTGTTAAATTGAAGTGCAAAGTTCTTGAGGAACGTTAAAGAGAAGATATCCAAATGCAGAATGGGCAGACAAAAATAATTTGGATATGGTTCTTTCTTGGTCTCATGTTTTCTGGAGCAGGTTCCAAAGATGCAACCACAAGTTGCATTTATAGCACACCATGTGACTGAGCCCCGCATGGAGTGATGGAATAGTCTTTCCCCCATGTTGGGGAATGAGCCCTCATATTTTAGATTCATTGCTAACTTTTTCACATGGTGAAGGAGGAAACTGGTGGTGATCGAGGATTTCCCATATATTGGGGTGGATTTCAGGGGCAATGTGGATTTGGTGCTTCATGAGGGTATACAGTGGAACATATCAGGTACGAAAGATCATAACCTTGTAACAATTTTTTTTGTTTTTTATATGTTTTTGGTTGTACAATGAGGGATCTAATTCATTTTGTTTTCATCATGTAGACAAAGGTGCATCATTTTTGACAAAGATTCCAACATTAGGACGTCCCAGAGATGCAATGGCAATAGCCGAGCATGATCTCATAGCGGGAAGACTCCAAGAGGTTCAGAGGAACCTTTTTGGCTTGACCATAGGCGTTCCTCCCCTAAGGAGGTGATATGTGCCTCTACACCTTCAGAGGCATACAATTGGGGTCTCTAAAAACCTCAACCATTTACTATGACAGGTGGTAAGGGAGTTAGTGTACTATGCAGAGCACACCATGGTGCAGGGGGACGAGTAGAGTCTCCAGTCATTTTGTAGTCTTTAAGATGATACTTTGGGCATGAAGGCCCATGTTTTGACCTGTTATGTACTTTTGTATGATGTGTTTTGACAAAATCATTTTCTATCAATCTTATATATATAAATAAGGTTTGTGGTGGCTACTTATGTTGTATTTTTGTTTTATGTGATGTTTTTTATACATATGCTTTGCGTTCCAAATGTTTATCTATGTGCAATATACCAATACAACATGTAATTCGATAACAAATCCACAATCATATTGAGTTCTCTCGATATATGTATGTATTCAATAAATTCAAAAGCTCTTTCTAGATGACGAACCCTTAGATGTAGATCTAGTAAAACTGAATTGTGAACGACGTACTCATGATTTAGTTGATAGACCACGAGTTGAGAATCGAGGTTGATAATCAATTGAGATGTACCTAGAGAAGAGGCTTTAGTTAAGAGTCCAATGATGACATGATACTCTACAACATTATTGTTTGCAGATCCGAGGAAAATTCCTCATGAACTCACTAACTCGCCAGAGTGGTAGATGACGCAAGCTACAGAAGTGATGTTCTCGATATGTCAACTAGAGCCATCCACAAACCCAAAATAGATGGGAAAGGATGATGTCATTTGCACATTCAATCAAAAATAAAAGTATAAGTAGCTAAGACAAAAATCGTGCACGCAAAAGAAAAGACACACCATATCAAAAACATATAGTACAACAATGTACAAAGCACACATGTGAGATATTATATGCATAGTACTTCTTGAGGTAAAGCCCATTTCGGGGCTCACCGAGAGATATTCCATTGTATTCTACTAACTCGTAGGCACCTCTGTGTAACATGTGTTTTATGATGTATGGCCCATGTGATCAGAATCTGGACCAGGGGTCAAAATTTAGCCCAAAAATGAAAGTGTTCGGAATCACCTCAAAAGGAACAGGTGCGTAACCCTCATCGTCACGAATGCAACACACTTCAAATGGGGTCAAACGAACATCAGATGAGTGAGATATCGTGTTTTGTTCGATTTGCCAAACATGCAAAAAAATTGTTGACTGTACAGTCCGTACAGTCTGACGTGGCATGGTCGTACAGCCTATGTGTCATGACCATACACTAATTTGGCAGGTGATTTGTCAGTGTTATTTGGAATACGCATGGATGAATAGATTTTCGACACGTGGCATATAGTTGGCAATTTATTGGCTAATGGAGTGGTGCCACGTGGCCCAGACGTGGGCTGCCACATGGCACCATGGTTATGGAATGTTAAATTTTTTTGGAGTCCACGGGGGTCAAACCCTGGACCTCCCCCACGTCGAAATATTTGGCAAGGGTTGGGTTGGGCTACCATTGTGCCCAGAGGTTGGTTCTTAACTATATATGAATTGAATAATATTTAAATTCAAATTATTGTGTAGTTTGGGCACGGGTCCGGGGCTGGGGCTAAGACCAAGCCCCTATATATATGTACACCCCATACGACCTCAACATATTTTGGTGCACATGTTTTCAAACGATTCCCAAACCCCACACGTCTGACACTTGGCACGCCCATAAGCTTTCTAGCTAACAGAGCCATTTTTATGCGTTGGGACGTGGCCATATGGCCCCCCATACGCCCAACACCTCCGTCTTTGGGGGCCTTAGTTCACTAACAGTGAGAAAAAATTGTGCATTTCACAGGAACAAAACATGTGCTGGGTTTAGGTATGGGAAATGCCTAGAAGCCAGGTAACTCACACAGGAGGTGCGAATTGGCGAACCAGAAACAACAAGCTTGAAGGAAGAAAATGGCAGGAGGCCTAACTTCTTCATCTTTTGGCCAAATGAGGTGCCGAAAAAGACCATATAGGGGTTTTTGGATGTTCTGAATCCATTGGAACTATTTTCAAATCCATTTGGAGACTTCGTTTGTATGTGTTTCTACCTTGAAGTTTTAGGAGCTCCAGGGAGCTTAGGGCCACCATTGAAGGAGGTCATGCTCAGATGAGCCCAAGTCTATTTTTTGTGACTGAATAGTCATTTTTTACTAATTGTTATGTGCTGAACACAATGGGATAGTTTTCAGAGGAATTTGAGGACTTTTACAGGTGTTTTTTCCACAATTAATCTCAGGGAAGCTCAAGGCCACATGTAGAAGAAGTCATGCCCAGATGAGCCATGGTCCGTTTTCAGAGTTCTATTAGTCATTTTTGGGGTTTTTATGTATTATGAACCCAATGGTACAGTCAGTAAATCCATTGGAGTTGAGAAACATCTTTTAAAATAATATTTGACAAACTAATCCCAGAGATCCTAGTCCATTGATGGAGGCTCAAGGAGATGTAGCCCAGTTGGGGGTGAAATCATTTATCATCTTGTTATTGTTGTGAGTTTGCTGGTTTATTTGCTGCAAGTTATGTTTTTTGTGTATTTATTTAAACCACATATTTAACCTTTCAAATACCTCACACATAAACACCTAAAAGATGCATAAACTTGACACATAATTTCTCTTGCACAACTATGACATTGAGCAAGGTCCACGAGACTATTTTAATGAAGTAGAGGGTGGGTGCATAGCATAACAAGTCAACCCTATTTTTAGATCAGGTGGTATCAGAGCATAGTTTTCTCATGTGATTTTGGTATCAGAGCATAGTTTTTCTCATGTGATTTCCATTGATAGCTAGAGATTTAGCTATTGGTATTATTGTGCAAGTTTTGTGTTGAAGTTTGATATCTTGCAAGGATGGAGGAAGCTTCAAACATTGATAGTTCTCATACATATTCATTATCCAATTTATTTGACAAAGAGAGGTTGAAGGAGTTTGTATCCATGATAGATATGGTGCAAGAGTTGTGGGAAGATAGAAAGGAGAGCATTTTCCTTCAAGAGCAGCTGATGGCCATGAAGGAGGAGAAGCACCATCTTCTTGAAAAATTGCATGAGACGGAGACACAACTCCATGAGGCAAAGGAAACCCTTACCAAGTACATGCATGAACATGAGGTATGTAATGCTGATTTGTCTTCAAATTACTCTCAAGATGAATGCTTTGGTGTTTTTGAAAATCACACTAGAAGAATAGGATCCAAACTATTGTTAAAAATGGGCTATGAAGGTAGAGGGTTAGGAAAGCATGCACAAGGCATTGTTGAGCCTATTGTTGTTGAGGAGAGGCCCAAGTATAGGGGTGTTGGATATGAATAAAAAGATGGAGCAAATTCCAAAGTTGAGGAGACAAGGGAAACAGTTCCAAGAACAACTTTTGTTGCAAGTTCAATCCCTCAAGCATGCAAAGTGTGTGTTCAAGATGAATGCAAATGTGTGAAACAAGAGAGTTGTGACATCTATGAGGACAAGAAAACTGTTGTTGGTCTTCAAAAGAGAGCTAGTAACTCTTCAAATTCACCTCCTCAAGAAGGCGATAAAGGTGAATGTTCAAGAACTTTTGTTGCAAGTTCAATCCCTCAAGCCTGCAAAGTATGTGTTCAAGATGAATGCAAATGTGTGAAACAAAAGAGTTGTGAAAGCCATGAGGACAAGAAAACTATTGTTGGTCTTCAAAAGAGAGCTAGTAACTCTTCAAATTCACCTCCTCAAGAAGGCAATAAAGGTGAATGTCCAAGGTATATTTATGCCTATAATTCAGTTGCTTTTGATTATGCTAAGCATGGTAAATTTTCATGTAAAAATGGAATAAAAATTCCATGTACGTATTGTGGTTTAGATAACCATCATGTTTCAATATGTTGGAAAAGATTGACCACATTCAAGAAGCTTTCCAAGCAAATGCAACTTGAAAAGAGGATGCAAAAGATTTGCACTCATTGCCTGAAGAGGGGTCATCTCATTGACCAATGTTGGACATTGCATCCAACCACTCATCCTCAGCATGAGAAACAGATGGATAAAGAGGCTGGAAAGAATGGAAGAGGAGATTCCATCATTGATGTGAGTCAAGATGATTCACAAGAAGACAATCTTCAGTAGAAAAAGTCACATTGAATTGGCTTGGTAAGAAATGGTTAGATTTATTAAACAAGTAAGGCTTGCTTTTCTTTGTTTGTAGATGCACATTTCAGCCTTATGTATGTTTTTCTATTGAAAGTATGACAAGTTGCAACAGTTTATCATAACTTGTATGATGCAAGTTTTCATGTGAATGCAATTCATTTGAAGGCATTCTTGTTGTTGCACAACTTTGCCAGGAGGATGTAAAAGATGGGTATGATGCTTAATTATTGCAACCATTTATATTTTAATTTCAGCTCTTATGTACCCACATGTTTTTGGGTTTATGTACTTATGTTTGTACTTGAAGGAGAGTTGAAGAGCTATGCACATGCATGGGATTTTGTATGTGAAAACAATGAACTTTGTGATAGTTTCACTATGAGTGACTCATGATTGTAACATGGTTGTGTATCATGAATGTCGACTTGTCATTGGGAATGTCGATATGTTTCAAATGAGTCTCGACTTGTGTCGATGTTGTCTTGATGACTATGTTGTGTCGTCCATGTTTTTTGACTTATGTTTTAGTCGATGGTGTTTGTTGTCTTATAAGTCAATTTTGAGTACACCAAGATGCAGGAAAATTCCATGTACTTTGATGAAGCACAAGATGCGACCATTTTCTTGAAGAGAAAAAAGACTTTGTTGGCATCATTTTCAGTCTTGTATAAAGTTTGTTTTCAAGATTGATGCTTTTCTTGGGTTGTGACAAGATGTCGCAGGAAATCATTTTGCAACCATTGTAGAGTGGATTGTGTTTGACGCCAAAGAGTTCACATGAGGGACTTTATTCTCAGTGGGAAGGCTAGCATCTTTCCAAGAACAAAGAGAACAATGGGTCAACAACAGCCAGAGAACAGTGGTTGAGGGACATAGCCAGTTGCAATGCAAGGCATGTCAAGGTACCCAGGTGATTTCCAAAAATACTTTTCAAGTAGACTTAATTGATAGAACTTGGAAGTAGAAGAGTAATGAAGCTCGGGTATATAATCATTATCTTTTGTGGGTCTAAAATCTTTTCAGTGGGAAGGCGTGATTAGAATTTGGACTGAGGGTCAAAATTTAGCCCAAAAATGAAAGTGTTTGGAATCACCTCAAAACAAATAGGTGTGTAGCCCTCATCGTCACGAACCCAACACACTTCGAACAGGGTCAAACGAACATCGGATGAGTGAGATATCGTGTTCTGTTCGATTTGCGAAACAGGTAAAAAATTTGTTGACTGTACAGTCTGTACTCATCCACAACACAAGAAGCATATGGATAAAGAGACTGGAAAGAATGGAAGAGGATATTCCATCATTGATGTGAGTCAAGATGATTCACAAGAAGACGATTTTCAGCAGAAAAAGTCACCATTGAATTGGCTTGGTAAGAAATGGTTAGATTTCTTGAACAAGTAAGGCTTGCTTTTCTTTGTTTGTAGATGCACATTTCAGCCTTATGTATGCTTTTTTGTTGAAAGTATGACAAGTTGCAATAGTTTATCATAACTTGTATGATTCAAGTTTGCATGTGAATGCAATTCATTTGAAGGCATTCTTGTTGTTGCACAACTTCGCTAGGAGGATGTAAAATATGGGTATGATACTCACTTATTGCAACCATTTATCTTTTCATTTCAACTCTTATGTACCCACATGTTTTTGGGTTTATGTACTTATGTTTGTACTTGAAGGAGAGTTGAAGTGCTATTCACATGCATGGGATTTTGTATGTGTAAACAATGAACTTTGTGATAGTTTCACTATGAGTGACTCATGATTGTAACATGGTTGTGTATCATGAATGTCGATATGTTTCAAATGAGTCTCGACTTGTGTCGATGTTGTCTTGAAAACTATGTTGTGTCATTCATGTTTTTCGACTTATGTTTTAGTTGATGGTGTTTGTTGGCTTATAAGTCAATTTTGAGTACACCAAGATGCAAGAAAACGCCATGCACTTTGATGAAGTACAAGATGCGACCGTTTGCTTGAAGAGAAAAAAGACTTTGTTGGCATCATTTTCAGTCTTGTATAAAGTTTGTTTTCAAGACTGATGTTTTTCTTGGGTTGTGACAAGATGTTGTAGGAAATCATTTTGCAGCCATTGTAGAGTGGATTGTGTTTGACGCCAAAGAGTTCACATGAGGGACTTATCCCCAACCCCAGCCCCAGCCCCCGTATATATGTACACCCCATATGACCTCAACATATTTTGGTGCATGTGTTTTCAAACGGTTCCCAAACCCCATGCGCCCGACACTTGGCGCGCCCACAATCTTTCTAGCGAACAGAGCCCTTTTTATGTGTTGGGACGTGGCCATATGGCCCCCCATGCGCCCACCACCTCTGTCTTTGGGGGCCTTAGTTTGATAACGATGCGAAAAATTTATGCATTTCATGGAATGACGTATGTGTTGGGTTTAGGAATGAGAAATGCCCAGAATCCAGGTAACTCACACAGGAGGTGCAAATTGGCGAACCAGAGACAACAAGCTTGAAGGAGGAAAAATGGCAGGAGGCCTAACTTCTTCATCTTTTGGCCAAATGAGGTGCCATAAGAGCCTAGATAGGGGTTTTTGGATGTTATGAATCCATTGGCACTATTTTCAAATCCATTTGGAGACTTATTTTTCAGGTTTTTCTACCTTGAAGTTTCAGGAGCTTAAGGGAGCTTAGGGCCACCATTGAAGGAGGTCATGCTCAGATGAGCCCAAGTCTATTTTTTGTGACTGAATAGTCATTTTTGACTAATTGCTATGCTATGAACACATTGGTACAGGTTTCATAGGCATTTGAGGACTTTTACAGGTGTTTTTTCCACAAGTAATCTTAGGGAAGCTCAAGGCCACATGTAGAAGAGGTCATGCCCAGATGAGCCATGGTCCATTTTCAGAGTTCTATTAGTCATTTTTTGGGTTTTTATGTATTCTGAACCCAATGATATAGTCATTAAATCCATTGTATTTGAGAAGCATATTGTGAAAGAATATTTGACAAACTAATCCCAAAGAGCCTAGTCCATTGATGGAGGCTCAAGGAGATGTAGCCCAGTTGGGGGTGAACTCCTTTATCATTTTGTTATTGTTGTGAGTTTGTTGGTTTATTTGCTGCAAGTTATTTTTTCTGTGTATTTATTTAAACCACATATTTAAGACCTCACACATAAACACCTAAAAGATGCATAAACTTGACACATAATTTCTCTTGCACAACTATGACATTGAGCAAGGTCCTGAAGTTTATTTTAATGGAGTAGAGGGTGCTTGCATAACATAACAAGTCAGCCCCCTATTTTCAGATCATCATGCCACATGGGTTCTAACTTTCCTACCCCCAGTTTTTCATGATCTTGATCATAGACTAGGACTAGATCTCCTTATGCAAAAGAGCGAGGTCGAACATACTTATCATATTGATTTTTTATGCATTTTTGATATGTCTCGTTGTCGAGAGAAACATTGTGATACGTTTCATCCAACTTGGTTAGATATAAGAATCATTCCTCTTCAACAAAAGTGTGAGGTAGGAGTTCTACAGTGAGTTTCAATGAAGGAATCTCACATTCTATCAGTAATACCGCTTCTATATCGTATACCAATTGGAAGGGTGTAAATGCAGTTGTGGTTTTAATTTAAGTTCGATAAGCCCAGAGTGTGAAGAAGAGTTGCAAGTGCCAAGACATTTTTTTCACTCTCAAAATCTCTTTCTAGACACAAACCCTTAGATGTAGACGTAATGAAACTGAATTGTGAACGATGTACTCACGATTTATTTGATGAGCCACGAGTTGAGAATAGAGGTTGATAATCAATTGAGATATACCTAGAGAAGAGGATTTGGTTAAGAGTCTGATGATGACATGATACTCTGAAACATTATCGGTTTCATATATGAGGCAAATTCCTCCTGAACTCACTAACTCGCCAGAGTGGTAGATGACCCAAGTTGCAGAAGCAATGTTCTAGGTATATTGACTAGAGCCATTCGCAAACTCAAAATAGATGGGAAAGGATGATATCATATGCACATTAAATCACAAAGAAAAGTATAAGCAGCTGAGAAAAAATTCATGCACGCAAAATAAAAGACACACCATGTCAAAAACATATAGTACAATAATGTACAAAGAACACGTGCGATATATTCTATGCATATTACTTCTTGAGGTAAAGCCCATTTCGGAGCTTACAGAGAGATATTCCATCGTAGTCTACTAACTCATAGGTGCCTCTATGTAACATGTGTTTTATGATGTATGGCTCGTGCCACATGGGTTCTAACTTTCTTGCCCCTAGTTTTTCATGATCTTGATCAAAGACTAGGACTATATCTCCTTATGCAAAAGAGAAAGGTCAGACATACTCATCATATTGATTTTCTATGTGTCTTTGATATGTCTCGTTGACGAGAGCAACATCGCGACAGGTTTCGTCCAACTTGGTTAGATATAAGAATCAGTCCTCTTCAACAGAAGTGTGAGGTAGGAGTTCTACGGTGAGTTTCAATGAAGGAATCTCACATTCTATCAGTAATACTTCTTCTATCTCGTATACCAACTGGAAGGGTGTAAATCCAGTTGTGGTTTTAATTAAAGTTAGATAATCCCAGAGTGTGGAGAAGAGTTGCAAGTGCTAAGAGATTTTTTCACTCCTGCCATGCGTTGAAGCATGGTTTTCAAGACTTTGTTGATGGATTTAACTTGTCCATTTTACTGAGGGTATTAGGGGGATGAGTTGTCATGGAATAAACTTAACTTGTTGCACAATTCACCCATCATATGGTTCTAGAAATGGGATCCATGATTAGTTACAATATATTGTGGAAACCTGCATCGAGTGATGATGTGATTGAACACAAAAAGTGTTGCAGTACAACTATCATTAAGGAATGTAGGCATAGCCTCAACCCATTTAGTGAAATAATCGACGAAAATGATAATATGATCGTGCCCCTTGGTTGAAGTAGGATTACATTGCATAAAATCGATGCCCCATTTTACAAAGGGGATGATGACAACAATGGGATGAAGTGGAGTTGGGTGGGTACGTTATTTCTTTTGAAACATCTAACAGGATGGGAATTTTTAACGACCTCAATGCAATATTTGAATATAGAAGTCCAAAAATAACCGAGGTCCGACACGTAGAATTGTTTTGGCGGTAGCCATCCCAAATAGATGACCGCCACAAGCTCCAAGGTGACAGTCATGTAAACTTGTTTAGCCTCATCAAGGGTTAAGAAAAATCGTAAGAAAGTATTAATTCCATGGCGGTACAAGGTGTCACCAATGATAAGTTAGTGCTTTGAGTGGTGTCTAATGCGACATCGTTCATCATGTGAAATGTTAGGCTGAAAGCGTTGGGTTTGGACATAGAGAAGAATATCTCCATACCATGAATTGAATGTACTACTGAGGAAAAAGGATCCATCAGGAAGGGAATCATTGGGCTTACTATCCTCATCATTATGGTTAAGATCACAAATTAATTCTGCAAAAACCAATGATTTCTTAGCCTTGGATTTGGAAAAATCGAGATTAAGTTCTTGGAGACTGACGATCCATTTCGAATATTTACCCCCAAGTACTTGAGGAGTCAAGATGTCGTACATGGGATTCGAGTATGCAATGACCATGGTAGTGTGTAACATAATGTAATGGTGAAATCTCTGGACGAAAATAATTTAACACCCCAAGGTCGAGTCCCTGTTGAATTGTAATTATGTTTATAGGTTGGTGAACCAGATGCTAAGGCCAATAAGCCTGATTTTTGTATATGTAAATAATCACATCATTAATAAAAATTACATCGTTGTGTGTAGACCCTCCATGAAGAAAGAGTTATGGGGGACTAAGCTCCACTAGGTAGGGAAGGGGATAAGTG
The DNA here is from genome assembly GCA_010110895.2 of Picea sitchensis. Classification (NCBI taxonomy): domain Eukaryota; kingdom Viridiplantae; phylum Streptophyta; class Pinopsida; order Pinales; family Pinaceae; genus Picea; species Picea sitchensis. The sequence goes on along the minus strand of SNQJ01S0124133.1, from coordinate 29,426 downwards.
TCTAGGAATAGGGGCTAAGCTAGAGGGCTTACCTTTAAAGGAATAATATTATATTATTATTTCCTAGAGGCTAAATTTTAACTTAACCGTGTTGTCCTAAGTTCCTGGGGAAATGGGACGAGTGTTAAGTGGAGCTCATGCAGCCTCAGGGAGACATGTTTCAACCTGGGTGCATGAATTTTTTAAGTGGGAAAGTCAACTCGTTGGGGGGTCCCCTCACCATTCTCTAATTCTCACGATTCTGACAATTCTGATGATTCTATAGAAGCTCGTGATGGTCACCACTCCAGAAGTCAACCATACTCCCCACTAATCTACACACCATTGTAACCTACAAATATACTTGTGTTATCCTTTGTATTTCCTGGGAACCCCAGTGCACCTGTATTTTCCTGAGCCTGTGTTGTGTCTTAGTGATTGGTTGTTGTTTCCAAAATAGTTCCTTGACTGAGCTTGGCTTTCTACCATATTCTATGTCCTTACCCATTTTCAATTGTTACCATCACCTGTGTGTTAGCCGAATTTTGTTGTTGATATCACCCATGCCTGTTTAACTTAAGAGATGAATTGAGGAAGGAGGTTGTTAGGCCTGTGAGAAACTCTCCCTAGGTGAGAGAGTTTGTTGGGGAAGTGAGTTCTCCTGGAGGGAGTCTCATAGAAACTAAAGTACTCTGAGAATTATGGTCTAGCCTCTTGCTGAAGCCAAAGGAAAGGGAGGTGCAATAGTTGATGGATTTGTAATAGTGAAGGTGTACCCTCCTGGGGTGGAACTTGCATGTGGGGAATGAGGGTCTATGGGTTGTGGGCGTAAGTGGCTCCTGGGATAAAATCCTTCCTGTTGTTATTTGCGACTTCCATGTTGTCCTTGCCAAGCCTAGGAATCCCTTGTCCGGTGGAGTTTAGTCCCAGCTCGAGGGTGACCCATTACTGAGTATGATGAGCAACGTGGTCTAAGGCTGGGAGGTTCGTGGAAGATTTGCACGTAGTTGGTGGGCCTAAATTAAAACATAAGTACCCTTTTTTTGTTCATTTACATGTTGTGTATTTGTATATGATGTTATATCTATGGTTTTGTCTGTGATTATTGCATTTTACTGTTATTCTGCATTAAGTTGTGTGATAGCAGAACATAAATCATCTATTAAATATTGGTGTGTGTTATTGTCGCTTCTGCAAGAATATGTGCATGTACAAAATGTTAATATATATATATATATATATATATATATA
>SNQJ01S0124133.1:16294-28181 GCA_010110895.2 Picea sitchensis | reverse complement strand
TGTGTTTGTGTGCTCGAGCATGTTAGTTACATAGATAATGTTTCTTGGCCTGTCGGTTTAAGGTCGGGGACGTTATAGATTGGTATGAGAGCCATGGTTTCGACACTGAGCCTAGATGGGCCATGTTAGTGGTTAACGAGACAATATTTCAGAGTGAATTGTTGTCGAAAGGGAGAAAATTCAAGGTTTAGAGCATCCCTGGGTACCAAGAGAATACACTAGCTGTGTTATGAAGCTCAGGAGGTATAACAATTTATGGAATGGAAACAAAGAAATAAGTTTCAACAACCAGTGTGTTGAGCCATGAGGTTGAAATTGGGCCGTAGGATCTGTTCGGGAGAAGGAAAACCCTTCACAGTTGTCAGATCTAGAGAAGGTGCATAAAAGTTAAACCCCTAATTCCTTCATACTTCACGACTTCGACAAAGTTTATGTGTTATAAGAAAAAGAGTCGAAGCCCGAAGTTACGAAGAGGATCTACACCGAAGATCCGAGAATAAATGCTTGATCGTTAGATCGGTCAAAGGAAGAATAGAACCATTAGATCAAGCCATGAGCAAGGGGTAAGGCACAATGACAGATTAGCGTATTCGAGATCTCGACACTTCGGGAGAAACGAGGTGTGATAAGGTGAATCCTTTTGAAGTCCCAAAGCCCGAAGTCCCGAAGTGACGCAACATGATGATGTCACCCAGGGTGACATGGACTTCCTTAATCCTACCACATGTCAATCAGAATGGAACTTTGACAATCTTGTTGGACCAAAAGAAATTTGACATGTGGGGCCACGTTCCACCACCTTAATTGTTGATAGTTGTACCATGTGGACCCTGGAAGGTAAAGTAGAATCGAAAATTCAAAAGTTCGAGAGATTTGAGGAATGTAAGTGTAAAATATTTTGAAGTCCCGAAGTTTCGAAAACCCGAATCGACGTGGCCTGTTGAAGTCACCAAGGATGACGCATACACATGGGATGTGTGACACATGTTAATGAGTTAAGAACCTGAGGAGGATATCCACTTCGGGGAAAAGTGGGGTTGCGTGGGTTGAGAACTCCCGAAGGCATAAGTGCAGGAGTCATCATGATCGTTGATAGTCATTGACGCGTGTCAAAATATCTGACACTCCAGAGAGTTTTCACTCCAAAGGTTTGTGGCATTGAAGGCTTTGGAAGAACCCGGAGCCCAAAACTACGAAGCACGGAGTAAGTGCCTATTGGTTTAGCACTTGGTCCTAGCTGTGTTCACATGTGAGTTAAGGAATGAAGAAAAGGGGTAGTGTCGAATGGTGAATTTTTGTAGAACATAACAGGGCTTAGAGATAGAATCGTGGGGATTCTTGATCGATGCAGACCCACCAAAAATGGAGTCTGATATACTTTTTGTTGAATCAGATTGTTTAAGTTATTCTGGAAAATTATTAAAGATTGATATCCTGACAAAAACTCGGTTGATTGCACATTTTTGTAGAATTAGTTGTCACATAGTACAGAGAAATGGAGGAGGCATAGGATGCTTACAGTTCGAAGGATGAAGTTAGAGGAAAGGATGTCCATTTGGGAATTGAAGAAACAAAATCCAATGGGCATGGAGAAGAAATAGATAAGGAAGTGAGCATTAGGAAAATCATTAAGAATTTGCAAAAGGATGTCCAAATGCACCAGTTAGATAAAAAAAGGATTATGAGAGCCAAGGAGCAACATGGAGACTTCAATATGAAGTTGATGCAAAGCCTGGAAATAATCAAAAAGAAATTGGATAAGGAGAGTGGCTCCAACAAATCAGAAAATCATGGGACCCCTGATGAGGAAAGAAGAGGAAGAAGTGGTAGCAGACATCATCAACACTCCTGAAGGAATTACAAAAGGAGGCCACACAACAGTTCAAGTCCATATCCTACCAGAAAGCATAGGAGATATGAAGTGGATGAACTAAAGGGTGAAAAGAATAAAAATCAAGCTTCCTACTTTTGATGGAGAGAACAAGAAAGATGAAGATGTTGAGGCATGGCTGCTGGGCATGAAAAAATATTTCCAACTACATAACTATTCTTCTCATGCAAAGGGAAGAATTGCCATCTAAAAAATTAAAGGGAAGGAATCCATATGGTGGGATCATATTGTGCAAGTACATCATGTTAGAGAGAAGAATGTTACATGGAGGGAATTCAAGAGACATTTTGAAAAGAAGTACTTAACTAAGAGGTATTATGACAAGAAAATGAAAGAGTTATTTGAACTCAAGCTGGGAAGTGTGTCCATTGATGAATATGAAAGAATATTCTTGTAGTTGTTGAAGTATGTTCCCTTCATCAAGGATGAGACAGTTAATATTCAAAGGTATCTGAGTGGTATTCCATCTTCCATCAGTGACAAGATCCAATATTATGATCCTAAAAATATGGAAGAAACAATAAGGAGAAAAAAATGCTTATATGATCAGCAAAAAGGAAAGCCTACTTTCCAAAAAGCTTGGGAAGACAAGAAGAAGTTTAAGAGGGAGTAGAGGCAGAAGGGAAACAAACCACCATTTTTCAGGAATAGTCCTCAAAGACAACCAATTTTGAGAGAGCCCAGGATGGCTGAAGTAGGTGGGAAAAGGCCAAGGTCGACACCTATGGAATGTTGGGGTTGCAAAGGAGATCATAATTAGATATATTTTCCTCACAACAAGGACAAGGTGAGAGTTTTTCACAATGTTCAGCAAGCTAAAACAGTGGAGGACATGGGAAGAAGAGTACAAAGAATCTATGCAGCCCTGGACAACAATCAAGATGATTTTAAATCACACATGACTGAAGTTGAAGGTATGATCAATAACCATGCCTTTACTATTTTAATAGTCTTGGGAGCTAGTCATAGTTAAATAGATCCTAAAGTTGTGGAAATATTATGTTTTCCAAGAAGAAAGCATGAGAAGTCTTGGCTGGTACAACTGGCTACATGAGCCAAGAGGAAAGTTGTTGAGTTGGTTAAATCATGTCCAGTGGGCATGAATGGACTAAGTACCAAGGAAGATCTGAACATATTTCCTTTAGGATCATACGGTTTCCTAATTGGTATGGATTGGTTTGATGAACATCATACCATATTAGACTTCCATAACAAGGCATTCACTTGCTTGGATGAGGAAGGAAATTAGAGAGTAGTTCAAGGAATTCCCAGGGCAGTTGTTGTCAGAGAAATCTCAACAATGCAGCTGAAGAAGTGTTATAGGAAGGGTTGTCAAATATTTGCATCCCATATAGAGGAAGAAACTAAGGATAAGGTGTCAAATATGAAGGATCATGTAGTCCTCTAAGATTTTGAAGATGTGATCAAGGAGGTACCAGGACTACCCCCAAATAGAGATATTGATTTCTCTATAAATTTGAAGCCTGGAGCAACCCCAGTGTCACAAACTCCCTACAGAATGAGCACACCAGAGTTTAAGGAGCTACAAATGAAGCTGGAAGAAATTTTGAAGAAGGGATATATATGCCCAAGTGTGTCACCTTGGGGTGCCCTAGTCTTGTTCATGAAGGAGAAATATGGGACAATGAGATTGAACATCGACTTCAGACAATTGAACAAGGTGACTATAAAGAACAAGTATCCTCTGCCAAGGACTGATGATCTCTTCGATCAGTTGAAGGATGTTAGAATATTTTCAGAGATAGATCTCGAGTCAAGGTACCATCAGGTAAGTATTAAAGAGGAAGACATCATCAAGACCACCTTTAGAACAAGGTATGGTCATTATGGGTTCACACTGGTGCCATTTGGGTTATCAAATGCACCCGTTGTTTTTATGTGCTTAATGAATGGAGTTTTCTGGAAATATTTGGACAAATTTGTCATTGTCTTTCTGGATTAAATCCTCGTATATTCCAAGTCAGACGAAGAGCATGAGAATCATTTGAGGATGGTATTGCAAGTTCTAAGAGAGTATCAATTGTATTCCAAATTGAGCAAGTGTTCATTTTATAAAAAAAAAAATGACTATTTGGGGCATATCATATCTAAAGAAGGGATAGTCGTGGACCCTGAAAATATTGAGGCCATTAAAGGGTGGACAACACCTAAAAATGTGGCAAAAGTAAGATCCTTCATGGGGCTAGTTGGCTACTATAGAAGGTTCATTGCAGGGTTTTCAAGAATAGCTCACCCCATCACTTCCTTGCAAAGGAAGGGGAAGAAGTTTCAATGGACAAAAGAACGTAAGAAGAGATTCTAGCAATTGAAGAAACTTTTAACCAATGCTCCAATTTTGAAGATTGCAGATCCAGATAAAGATTTTGTGGTTTGCATAGATGCGTGCAAAGAAGGACTAGGAGGAGTCCTTATTCAGAAATGATTTGTGATATGTTTTGATTCTATAAAATTGAAAGAGAATGAAAGGTTGTATGTCACTCACGATTTGGAGTTGGAAGACATAGTGCACACCTTGAAGAAGTGGAGGCACTACCTCATGGGAAATAGGTTTGAGCTCAGGACTAACCATAATGGTTTGAAGTATCTATTTGATCATCCTACTTTGAATGCTAGGAAGAGTAGATGGCTGGAATTCCTCTATGAATATGAATTTGATATCAATCACATCAAAGGAAAGGAGAACAAAGTGGCTGATGAACTCAGTAGTAGAGTGCATGAACTACATGTTACAACTATTAGCATGTATCAGATGGATCTTAAAGGTAGGATTTCTGAAGATGCAAAAGTTGACTTGCAGTACATAGAATTGGTGACAAAATTACAACAAGGTAACATGCAACAGAAAGTTGAGGATTATGAATTTGGAATTGATGGAATTCTCTTGTACAGAAACAAAGTTTATGTACCCAATTCTCCTAAATTGAGGAGTGAGATTTTAAAATAAATGCACAATGTACCTTATGCGAGACACCCAGGATATCAGAAAACAATTTCAGCAGTCAAGAACCAATATTATTGGCGAGGCATGAAGAGGGAGATTGTTGAATACATAGCTAAATGATTGGAGTGTCAAAAGGTAAAGGTTGATCATAGACACCCAGCTAGGTAACTACATCCATTAACCATCCCTGAGTGGAAGTGGGAATTGGTGACAATGGATTTCATCATAGGATTTCCCAGAACAAGCTTGCAACATGATGCAATCATGGTAGTAGTGGACAAGATTACTAAAGTTGCCCATTTTATTCCATTGAAGACCACTCACAAGGAAACTAACATTGTTGATATCTATATGAGGGAGGTAGCATGATATAAGAGACCCAAAGTTTTGTCTGAAAGAGACCCAAAGTTTAACTCAAAGTTTTGGAGAGGATTATTCAAGGGGGTTTGAATGAACCTAAACTTCAGCACAACTTATCATCATGAGTCTGATGGAAAAACAAAAAGAGTTAACCAAGTGATATAATATATGCTAAGGATGTATGTGATGGAAAAACCATCTAAATGGGAAGATTATCTACACTTGGTAGAATTTTCCTACAACAATGGGTATCAAGCATCACTGAAGATGAGCTTGTTTGAAGCACTTTATGGAAGAAAGTGAAACACCCCAGTAAGATGGGACAACCCAGCTGATAGGGCAGTGTTTGGGCAAGAGTTGCTAAAGGAAATGGAAGAGAAAATGTTGAATATTAAATGAAATTTGAAGGCTGCCCAAGACAGAGACAAAAGCTATGCAGACAAAGGAAGAAACCAAAGAGAGTTTAAAGTGGGTGATCATGTTTTCTTGAAGGTGAAAGCCGACAAAATTTCCTTGAAGCTGGGAAGATTTTCCAAGTTGGCAGCCAGATTTTGTGGACCATTTGAAATCCTAGAAAGGATTGGACCAATAGCTTATATGATTGCATTACCTGCATCCATGAATGTCCATAATGTATTTCATGTATCATTTCTCAAGAAGTATATACCTAATACTAATCATGTGATTGATTGGAATGTGATTCAGGTGGAACAAGAAGGCGCTTTGCAAGTGCAGCCTGTGTGCATACTGGACTGGAAGAGAAAGAAACTCCAGAATTGAGACACAAAGCTTGTAAAGGTTTATTGGACCTGGTATGGTCCTGATGACGTAACATGGGAGCATGAAGATGATACGCGGGTAGAGTACCCACATATTTTGGAAATCTTTTTGTTGTTGTGTAAATAAGTTGCACTAAGGACAATAAAAAATAAGGGGAGGGGATTGTAACACCCCAAGCTTGAGCCCCTGTTGAATTGTAATTATGTTTATAGGCTGGTGAGATAGATGTTAAGGCCAATGAGCCTGATTTTTATCTATGTAAATAATCACATCATTAATAAAAATTACATCATTGCATGTAGACCCTCCATGAAGAAAGCATTATGTGGGACTAATCTCCACTAGGTAGGCAAGGGGCTAAGTGTTTAGGAATAGGGGCTAAGCTAGAGGTATTACCTCTAAAGGAATAATATTATATTATTATTTCCTAGAGGCTAAGGTTTGAATTAACCGTGTTATACTAAGTTCCCGGGGAAAGTGGATGAGTGTTAAGTGGATCTCATGCAACTTCAAGGAGACATGTGTCAACTTGGGTGGATGCAAGTTTTAGTTGGGAAATTCATCTCATTGGGGGGTCCCCTCACCATTCTCAGATTCTCACAATTTTGATGATTTTGGAGAAGCTCATGATGGTTGCCACTCTGGAAGTCATCCATACTCCCCAATGATGTACACGCCATTGTAGCTTGCATATATACTTGTGTTATCCTGTGTATTTCATGGGAATCCCGATGCACATGTATTTTCCTGAGCCCCTATTGTGTCTTAGCGATTGGTTGTTGTTGGCAATGTAATTCCTTAGCTGATCTTGGATTGCTTCCATATTCTATGTCCTTACCCATTTTTAGTTGTTACCATCACCTGTGCATTAGCCGAATTCTGTTGTTGACATCACTCATGTCCGTTTGACTTAAGAGATGAATTGAAGAAGCAGGTTGTTAGGCCTATGAGAAACTCTCCCTAGGTGAGAGAGTTTGTTGGGGAAGTGAGTTCTCCTGGAGGGAGTCGCATAGCAGCTACAGTACTCTAAGACTTCCAGTCTAGCATGTTGTTGAAGCCCAAGGAAAGGGAGGTGTAGTAACTGATGGACTTGTAATAGTGAAGGTGTACCTTCCTAGGGTGGAACAAGCATGTGGGGAATGAGGGTTTGTGGGTTGTGGGAGTAAGTGGCTCCTGGGATAAAATCCTTCCTGTTATTCTGTGTGACTTCCCTATTTTCCTTGCCAGCCTAGGAATCCCTTTCCTGATGGAGTTTAGTCCCAGCTCAGGGGTGACCCACTATTGAGCATGATGAGTAGCGTGGTCTAAGGCTGGGAGGTTCATGGAAGGTCTGCATGCAGTTTGTGGGCCTCAATTAAAATATAAGTACCCATTTATATGTTCATGTACATGTTGTGTGTTTGTATATGTTGTTATATCTATGGTTTTGCCTGTGATTATTGCATGTATTCTTTTACTGTTATTTTGCATTAAGTTGTGTGATAGCAGAATGTAAATCATATGTTAAATATTGGTACGTGTTATTGTCTCTTCCGTAAGAATATGTGTATGTACAGAATGTTAATGTATAGTTAAAATTTCATTAGAAATATATCCACATATATGTGTGTGTATGCTCGAGCATGTTAGTTACCGAGGTAATGTTGCTTGGCCTATCAGTTTAAGGATGGGGATGTTACAAATTGGTATCTGAGCTAGTTGGAATATATAAGGTTTTTTGGTTAGCGTTACCCAACAGAGGTCGATGGTTGGGGACGTTACAAATTAGTATCAGAGCTAGTTGGAAAAGATAAGGTTGTTTGGGTAGTGTTACCTGACAGAGGTCGATGGTCGGGGACATTACAAATAACTACTGCCAAAGCTAACTTTTCGACATGTGAATACCAGATATCAGGACCTGATAGACTATTACTCAGATAGTAGATCACATATTTTGTTTCGTTTTCATCCTCTTGTACTAACACCATATAAATAGTGGAAGTAGAGGCAACCAAATAAAGGATATAATATTTCACATAATTCAGTGGGTGAAAAAGAGGTGTGTTCGTTAAGGCATGCTTAAGAGCATCAAAAAAGCATTGAGTGGTTGCATCCTAGATGAAATGAGCATATTTCTGCAACAATCTCATGAATCCTTTAATGATTTTAGCGTAATTGAAAATGAAACGATGAAGAAAGTTTTCCTTCCCTTGCAAACTTTGCAGTTGGTTAAGGTTGTTGGGAGGGGGTAAATTGAGAATGGATTTGAATTTTAAGGGATCGACCCTAATCCCGTCTTTGGAGACTATGAATCTGAGGATCATCCATGATTCAACAATGAAAATTCATTTATGGGTGTTCAAACGTATATTGTAAAACCTGCATCGAAGAAATATGGCTCATAAGTGACCAATATGGTCTCGTCAATGAGTCGAGTATGCTAGTAAGTCATTGAGATAAGGTTCAACGATATGTTTGATGTCATGGAATGCATACGACATGGCTCGCTGAAAATTGGCTCCAATGTTTTTAAGGCCAAAAGGTAATTTCTGATAAGCGTAAGTCCCCCATGGGAAGATGAAGGTTGTTTTATGTTGATCAGTAGGTAAAATTTCGATCTGGTTATATCCATAAAAGAGAAAATGACAATTCCGACGCAATTATCGATAATTTGGTCGATAGAGGGTGTAGGGTAATTGTTCTTGGGACAAGCCTTATTAAGATCTCGATAATTGACACAAAAATGAATTGTCCCTTATTTTTTGGCTACCAAAACAATGTTGGAAACCCATTCGGTCAGAGGGATGGGATATATAAAACCATATTTTAATATATTTTCTACTTCTGCCTTGATTGCCACAATTTTCTTACGATGAACCGAGCGAAGTTTATGTCTCACTGGTTTAACTCCTAGGTAAGTTTTTATTTCATGCACAATGATCAATGGATTGATCCTTGGCATTTATTCATAGCTCCAAGAGAAGATGTCGCGAAATTATTTAAACAAGATGGTATAAGTTTCAACTTCTTCAGTTGAATAATTTGCACCTAGTTGTATGTTTTCCACAATACCTTCTTTAATGGATATATCGAACGTAATCATGTGAGAGATATTTCCCAACTTCCCCTCAGAGATGGTATCCTGAGTGACTATTGGAGATTGGTGGGAGTCGACGATATCGCTAGGAAATATAGAGGAACTATCTTTCTCTATTTCATCCAGACTAGGAAGAAAGGATGAATGATGGTGGTTGTCATCCCATGGTGCCTCCTCGATACTAAGCATTTCCATAATAGATTCATATGATGGAAAAATATGTAGGATGTAATCGAAAGTAGAGGATAGGGAATCCAATCATGATGGTAACGAATGTGTAGTAGACACTAGCAAATGTTGGTCATCCAGTGAAGGAGAGGCAGAATGAATGACATCATATTCAGATTCTGCAGGACTAAGTGGGAAGGTGTCACCTAGTGTATCAAATTATAAGGGACTAGGCATGATCCACGGATCAGATGATTTGAAGGATTGATGTTCCATAGTTGAAATCATATTAACCATTGTGATGTGTTGTGTAGTGGGAGGAATAGGTTTAGGGAAGGTACCCGTGAGTGAAGAGTCTTTCAAGAGACCTACCCCAACACTTTCATAAGTAATTTTTGAGTCTCTTGAAAAATGAATGTTGTTGGTCATGTGAGTGTGAGCATCGAGGGTGTAGTAATCTAATTGATCAATGGTCAAAATTTTACCTTGATGAGGGAATTGGACGCATAAAAAAACCGATGAAATAATGACAATCATAGCATAGAACCAACTTCTCCCTAGAAACAAGTTATAATTGTTGGACCACATAAATACACCTTTTATTCCTTGATCATACACCATTTATCACTTCATTCTTATCTTATCCTTCCATAAAACCATTAATCTCCACCACTTTCATAATACATATGGGTTTATATCTCCATTTTCCAAATTATTCATTTTCAAGTATTTTTAAGAGAATTTGTGATTAAATACTAGAAACTTAACATATTTTCATTATATCTCAAAGTTGGATGCGTTTTGTGATGACTACAGGCATATTTGAAGATTTTCACGAAGTAAAAAATCACCACCTAGCTTCAAATTCGAATTTCATCTTCAAGCTTTGATTTGGAGATAATCATTCAAGCTAACTTCAAGGAGAAGATCATGGATATAATATCTTATCTAAGATATTTGTGGAGGATTTGAAGGAAGAGGTTGAGAGAAAGGTGGATCTATAATTATGAGTTTGTTATCTTTATTCATGTATAAATAAGCGGGTTCTCCCCTCATTTGGAAGGAGGCCTCTCTCTAGAATAGAGAATAGAAGAATAGAGTGATTGAGCTTTGATTCATAGTCTTGTAGTTTTGAGATAGTGATTTTCATTATTTGTCATGTATTGGATTGTTTTAATGCAAGATTTTACTTTCTCATAGTGGTTTGTCGTTTACCTTTTTGTTGTGTGTTGTTATAGATGTTTTTAAAATGCTTTCATTAGATTTAATTTATGCACTTTCATGTTTTCATAGATTAATTCTAGATTTCATGCTTTCGTAGTTAGATTAAGTTTTTGCTTTCATAGTTAGATTATGTCTCATTTGATTTCATAGATTCAGTTTTAGTCTCAAGTTTATGTAGCATTAGGATAGTTTCTGCATATTTTGTGCTTTCTTAGATTTAGATTCAATGACAATAGTTTAACATGTTTCTTTTCAATCATTAGCATAGATTAGAAATCCTCTTACCCTGCATATACTTTGTGTACATCTCATAAGATTACGACTCCGGATTGATAATTTATGTCACAATTACTATCATATAATCCGCTCGACATTTTGGTGTCGTTGTCGGGGAGGTGTTAAAAGGGTTAGAGTTAGATTTTATTTTCAGTTGTGAGCATTTTCTTTTTGCAAGTGTTTCCTTAGTTTTATTTCTTTTCATGCGAATTTCGTTTTTATGCAAGTGTGCTTTTGCATTTTTCATTTTCATAGTGTAAAGTTTGGATTGTGAATTAGTTTTTGTTTTCTTAGTTCACTTTTGATTTCGTACATGTTTATCTTTAGTTTTGTTTTGATTTTGCACTTGTTTAGTTTTGTTTTGCACTCGTTTCGTACTGATTTTGCAGTTGTCATGTACTCATTTTCATTTTGTTTTCTAGTATTTGGATTTGATTTTCATTAAGATGATTTTCCAATGAGTGTAAGTTTGGAATTACTCACTGAGATCCTTGCAAAAGATGGGATCTCCTCTTCTCAGGAAGAGGAGATCCTGACCGCAATTAAATATGCAACCACTCCTCCAGAAGCGAAGGAAAAATTAACATCTGAAGAGTTCTATACAGTCGATAATGAACAAGCATGCAAGCAGGAAATCGAGGAGGATGAAGAAGGGATTTCAGGTGAGTTTGATCAAAACGAAGAAGTAGACCATGCTTATGAAAGCTGCATCGAACATTGGTTTCAATTAAGTACAAGGATAGATCAATTTTGTTTTTTTCTTTTATTTTGTTAATTTACATTTTGAGCAGTTAAATTCGCACATTATTGTACATCCTAGATCTCATTTTTCAAAATTAAATGTAAATCTTTGTTTACTTCTGTTACGTAGATGGTTACATTGGAAGTTTCATTTCATTTAGATAATTTTTAGTTCCTAATTAGATTAAAATAGGTAGGTTTTGATTATGAATAAGCATGCGCACTTAAAAATTAGAAAAAAAAAAACATGGTTGAATTTCTATTTTAGATCAATTAAATTTCTTGTTTTAGAAAACTTTCATTTTTTAGTTGGGTAGGAATTCAAAGATTTTATAAGAATTTGTATGTACATAAAAACAAAATTAAAAAAAATATAAAAAATTAAAAAATAAAAAACTATAAAACACAT
>SNQJ01S0124132.1:38976-56889 GCA_010110895.2 Picea sitchensis | reverse complement strand
GTCACAATGCCACATTGGGAAATATTCGTCATAATGCGACGTTGACCAATAATCGTTAGATGGAGACATTGGAAAATGATGATCACATTGGGGAAGTGGGAAAAGTTCATCAGAATGTGACTTTGGGTAATCTTCTTCACAATTTGATATTGGGAAATTAGGTTCATTAGAACGCAATGTTGTCAAAATTTCAACACATTTCGACATCGGGAAATATTTGTCACAATGCGAAGTTGAGAAATGTTGTTAGAAGGAGACATTGGGAAATGTTCGTGACATTGTCACTGTGGGAAAATTTCGACATAATCTGAGTTTCGGTAATGTTCGTCACATTGTGATAGTCAGAAATGTTCATCACAATGCAATGTTGGTAAAATTTCGGCAAAAAGAGACGATGGGAAATGTTAGGCACATTGCAATGTTGGGAAATGTTGGTCACAATGCGATGTTGGGAAAGTTTCATCATAATGCGATGTCGAAGAAACGTAGGGAAAGTTTCATCATAATTTTTTTCATAAGAAACGTAGGGAAATGGTCATCAAAATGCGATGTCGGGAAATTTTCGTCTCATTGTGACAAAGGGAAATGTTCAACACATCGCCACCTTCAAAAATGTTAGTGACAATGCAATGTATGGAATCTACTTTTACTTTGTAGACAATGATTTATACATATCCTAACGACATTGATAACAAATCATATTCAACTTTCCAGATAATGAATTATACTTGTGATAAGGACATCGATAAAAAATCATTCAATAATTTATACACGTATTAAAGACATTGATAAGAAATACACACACACACACACACACACACACACACATATATATATAATTTGTACATTGTGGTGTCGATAAAATCCTTATATTCGGGGATACATTTTGAATTTTATTTTTAAATATTAGTTATAGGTGTGTTGCATTCTTAATGCCACATGTGGATCATCTAATTTATAAATTGCACCATCATAAAATCTATGACTTATTTGCAACCATATATACATAATATATTATGGTGTGGGTAAGATCATAGTATTGTCATTTTATCCCTTAGTACATTGTGAATTTTCTTTCTATATATTAATGGAACATGTGGATCGTATAACTTATAAATTGCATCATCATAAAATCTATGACTTTTTTGCATCCATCACTTTTTAGTTATGATGCATTGTTAATGCTCATGAACCTTTAAACATTTGTTTTCAGTAAAAAAAAATGGTGTTTCCAAAGAATTTCCAAATAAGTATACAAACTATAATTAATTTACTATTGAATTTAGTAAAGTGCATTTAAAAAAAAAAGAAGTTCACAATATTTTTTATCCAAAAGGTCATATGATATTTTCATATTTCAGAAATTGATCTTAAACAAACATCTTAATGAAAGTTAAGAAATATAATAAGAAAATCTCTTTTCAAATTTAAGAAAACATTTGTTCAAAATTTTGAAAAATCTGTTCATTACAATTTTACTCAACAACTATATAAAGATTATACCAGTCCATGATAAATGGAAGGTGAGTTTACATCAACACCAATCATTTCACAAATATGTTGTAGCTGCAACATTGAATTCTTCAGCCTTACAAAAAATGAAGTGTATTGTCGAATATGTGACACTCTATACCAGTTCTCGCAGAGATGAAATTTTTTAAAAGAGTAAAGTATTCTTCCTCTTTGCCGATTTGATATAAAGCCCAACTAAAGATTGAAAATTCTCTGGTGTCCATAATCCTCGTTGAGAAAAATACAACAATAATTGTAAGTATAATGTATAATCAAAACAATAAGAAATTTTATCAGTTACAATGTAGATTTTAATTAGGTGGATGGACTCTGCACCTATCAAAAGTACAAACATATGAGGAAGGAGAAATAATGTATAGCTGACCATTATAAATAAAATATTAAATTTATTTCAAAAATAATGTGATAATTCAAACAACATAAATATGAAGAGTAAACATACGAAGAGTAAAAAAGGAAATGACATACATAAACATATGAAGAGTAAAAAAGGAAATGATTAGTGTAGATATTGAAAACAAAATGTGATATTGCAACATAATGATAATAAATATAGAAGATGTAGCCTTATTAACGATATCAAATAATCAAATAATAATAATATGGTTCTCTTTAATGTAATGTAATATTGTGAAAGTGAAAAGTAAAAATCAAAAACTTTATGTTGAGTATGTTATGTATGAAATGTAGCAACAATAGTATTGTAGAGAACAATATAAAAAGAATCAATGCAAATGATTCCACAACATAGAAGGAAAGGGATAAAATATATAGATTCAAAAACATTGCAGAAAACAATATTTATGTTTAAACTTCAAAAAATGAAGTTTCCAAATGTAAAATAATATCTAAATCCCATAAAATTGCTAGAATCTTATTCTAATATGCAACCAGATTGATGGCATTGACAACACCAATTAAGATCGACTTGACCATGACCATTTTGTCTATGAAGCCGATCTTTTCTCAAATTTCTCCCTACTTCCCTATCACAAATATGCATATACGTGTGTAGAATTTATTTTAGTGTAGAGAAGAACTACAAAGATGGATCAAATAAGTCGAAAGGTTCACCATATAGGTTGGTGACCATAGATTGAATGCCCATTAGAAAATATTCCTGTTGCACTATTTCATGCAAAGAAGAACCAAACTTCGAAGCATCTGAGTTGTCCATAACTGCATGATAGGAAAAACAAAAATAAATAAATTATGAGCTGAAATAGAAATAGAATGTGTGTATGAAAATACAAAAATTTGCTTCGTCAATTACAAAAAATATTAGCATGAAATATTACATGTAGGAGAGTGCAAGTATGCATATCAGAGACATCTTAACATTTCTTTCTGTGCAACAAGTTATGCATAATAATATGATTGTTGAAATGTTACTAGTTAGTAGTAAATGAATGTAACAATATAAATAATTATATGCTTTTGTTATAGACATAGTAAAAGGAAACTACTAAAGGTATAAAACATATAAAAAAATAGATAAGAAAAGATTAATAGAAGAATAGTAATTACGAATGACAAAAAATCAACAAAACAGACACATTTTATGAAGAGATAAAGTACTTACATGGGATGCTACAATGATAAAGAGTGTAATTGTTTCTCTTCTTTCTTCCTAATAGTAATATAAGCAATATTTTTCATCTTGGCATAACGCTGAAAAGAGACAGGTGGAGATATGCGTAAACCATATATCGATTTCACTCTTGATATGGATGTGAAGGTCAACCCTTAATGCTCTTTCTTGCCTATATCAATAGTAGCTCGATCTAAAATCAACCCCTATGATTTGTGTATAGAAAGGGCCCATTCCATATTTAGAGGAATTTGTTTCCGATTTCCTCTTGTAACAGGTGTGATGGGAACAATATTCAAATTATTTTTGTCGAAAGGAACACCAATGTACTTATCAAAAAGAACAGTAGTGAACATTGGAAGTTGGGGTGGCTTTGTACTAGGTCTATAGTAAATTTGCTAAGTCGGCTTCAACCCATATATATATATATATATATAGTAAAATAACTAAGTCAGCTTCAACCCACAAGTTACATGTCAACATGACACGTTGACTAGGGCATAGCAAAACCTCACGTTCCAGTTGATCATCATCACCACCAGCAATTTCATCCCGTTTTGTATGCTCAGCTACAGATTGTGAATTTGGAGTATTTAATGACTTTAACATTTTCCTATTATGTAAGGTGACCAAATAATTTGTTGGGAACAAATGAATTGTTGAATGAAATAAACTCCTTTCCACTGGAGGCAAACTCATATCAACTTGTGACATAAGAATATCCCAATCATCAATAACGGGTTCAACATTTCTTATGTTATTCAAGAGTTGTCGAAAAGCAGCTTGCCTTGGATGATTTCCTTGCTATCGAAATACTGTATCCAAAGTAACAACAATGTTGAAGTTTTTCCATAAAACTTTCCCTGTTGTATTACCTGCATACAAAGACTTATCTTTAACAGGATTCAATTGACCAAGGTTAGCCATGAGAATGATGGACCTACCACCAAAAGGATAAGTTTTTTATTGGGAAATTCTTCTCGTAATAGAGAATCTATCTGTATGAATATTCTTGGTTCTAGAAATCTCATTTCATCAATTAAAATATATCAAATATGCCCCATTTCTTCTTGAAATATTGCAAGAGATTGTCCTTGTAGTGGTTTCATATCTTTGATAGGAATTTTTAGATCGGAGTGTATTGTTTTCACATGTATATTAAAAACAATTATTCTTGTCGAAGCGAGTAAAAGCAATGAACTATGGCCATTAGCTACTGAATCAGAAAGAGCCTGAGAAATACAGTGAATAATAAAAGACTTTCTAGTGCTAGCAGTGCCTTGTATAATCATGTGAAGAGGTTCACGATGTTCAAATTCAACTGAGTGTCGTAATATCATCTCAAAGGAAAGTCGTTGTTTATCTGACAAGGATGTTGGTGAATGAATTGTGGAAAGATAATTTTCAACAATATCACCCCTATATTTGACAATTTTTATAAAATCTATAGCTTCTTCAACAACATCATTTGAAACCATCAATTGCTCCCAATTAAAGCATATATCAAATTCCCTTCGACCAAGAGTTTGAAGGTCATAAATAGTGATATTGTTTGGAGGTATCAAGCGAGACAAAACTTGCCATTATTCCAAATCGTCTTCAACAATGGTTTCTTGTTCATGGGAATCATCATCTTCTTCAACAGTATCAAAAGGTATAGGGGAATGATCAACATTCCATGCTCGATATCAGAAATTTTGCCAATTTTCAATCATTGTTTCACTGGAGAGGCTAATATCAATGGGAATATTACAAAATGGTTTGTACAAAAGTAACTGAGTCCAATAGAAAGTATCAAATTCATCAGAAGCCTCATTGGGAATAGAATAAAAATGTGGTCAAACTAGAACAATGGCATGAACATATCTATGTTTCCATGGTTCTTTTTTACGATTTCCATCAAATGTCCAAGATCTTGTTATTTCTATCATAGACAAATGATCAAGAAATGAAGGTCTATTTTGATATATTTGAAGAAAACTATCTGGAGATGAAAATTGATGGGGATCATTTGATACTTTCTTGAAAACCTTTCTACCAACATTTAAGGCAAAGAATTTCCTACTGCAAACAATAAGAGGTAGTTTCAATAACATATGCCAAGTTTCTTGTGCACCAATGTCATGATCAACAAGGGTTTCTGCAAGGAACCTTCTGTATGCACACAATACGGGAGCTTTTGAGCCGCTTGCATTTGAAATTC
Organism: Picea sitchensis; assembly: GCA_010110895.2. Lineage (NCBI taxonomy): Eukaryota > Viridiplantae > Streptophyta > Pinopsida > Pinales > Pinaceae > Picea > Picea sitchensis. Next base: position 51,562 of record SNQJ01S0124132.1, on the reverse strand, counting down.
TAGTCAACATATCTTGGTAACTTTCTGATCTCTTTTATGCCTTGGAAGCATACTTTGCAATATATTTCAAGATAGTATGTCGAGAAACCATAGGCTGACAATCAACATTAGTGCGCCACATTGCAAGAAGATCAACATTATGAACATTTAACCTATCATCATTTCATGCAGGATCGTATTTCTTTTTCCCTTTATCATCTATGAACAATATTGAATCATGGTGAACCTCCCATGGAGAATTGTATTGACATTTGAGAATAGACCCTTTTTTCGCAAACAAGAATCTACACTACACTTTGTATGTCTTTGAACACGATTTAACAGATGCTCATAATCATCTTGAGCATTAGAAGATAGAATTTGTTCACTATTTAATAGGCATGGATCATCATTTAAGATTCAAGGAACCATTATGTTTCGTCAATGAATACCATGTGGATTCCATGCTGTTACATATTTATCAAAGAATGTCTTTGCAGCGTGCACATTAGAAGGGTTTGACCAATCCAATGTGTCCATGTTTGGTGCACCTTCCAACCACAAGAAACCATGTATGTGATTTGAACCTCTATGTTGCCACTCATACCTTAAAAAAAGTATATATATTATATAAAGTTAGTATACATATCTAGAAGAGTACAAGAGGAATGTGAAGGAAAACAAAAAAGTAGAAATCCATCAAAACAAATATGTACCAAATGTCGTTAGCTTTAAGATATTTTTTTATGACTTCTTCCTTGAATATTTGAAATCTTTGATGCATATACATGGAAACAAGATGTGGGTACTGGATGAAATTTTCAATTTTTTTATGATGTTCATTTAAACGACGAGAATGTGCATTTTTGGGCATGAAATTGTGTAAGCCGGGCCACTTTGTGTCACCTGCACTCAAAGTAAAAAACAATGTTGGAAAACCCAACTGAGTAATAATGTCAGTGAGTTTAGCATGACACTTTGTAAAATAGGCCCTTATACCTCAAAGATTAGAACAAAAATGCATAAGATGCTCAACCAACTTATTGTTAAGTAAATCAATGAGTTGTTGTTGCAAGTCTAGAATTGTTGTAGGTGAGTTATCATGTATATTCTTCTTTACAAATACTACAATAGTTTCTTGGCTACAATGGCACATAATCATGTTCAATAAGAAATAGAGAAACCTTGGATGGTTTCCAAATCTCTAATCAAAGTATATGAGAAGATGTAATCCATATTCATGTAGTTGAATATTACAAATACGAGGATGCAACCAATCAGCCTCACCGATGGAGAATAATGTGGGGAAATCCATGTCCAATAACCCTTATGTATTATATTCATTGATGGGAGACAAACCAATGTCTGGCCTGTCCAATCGTTCAACAGGTGTGGAATCTTCATTTTGAATTAATGTTCTTATTTCTTCCATTTCTCTCCCTTCATTGGGTAGTCGAGAAACAAAAGATGAAGGATGAGCATGCAAACGATCAGGAGCCAACTCTTGAATGCCAACAACATTACTCTTTGTTTCTTGAATATCACAATCAACAAATTTAATCCTATTTGAAACATATGTTGGCTTTTCATGGAGAGAAGAAAGTGAATCCATGTCAATTTGAACATCCCTGTAATATTTATCCATTTGAATTTTGTAACGCAATGCATCCAAAACTAGTGATCTCTTTACATAGCATTCATAATGTTTAGATTGTGCATCACGTCTCCTAAAAATGAGGATGTCAAGATCTTCAACACATTGTGGAAGGTTTCTTGCAATTGTGGAAATATATTATGGAAATCTAATTGTGTGACAACTATATTTATATTTCCCACCACGAGCATGTGTCACTTGCAGTATTGGATTAACCCTTGCTATTAGCATCTCTTCAACTTGGGTAAGAACATTTAGAACATGAGGTTGGTCACCTGGATCCATTTTATTCCAATGAGAGAAATGATGGGAACCTCGCTCATATTTTCACCTTTTGCACATAGGACCTTTAGACCCTCTCAAAACTTAGAGTCCAGGATAAGATTCACGACAAACATGGCACATTTTCACAATGGAGAGGCTATCAATATTAGCTAGAATTGTTTTATGAACTTCAATCATGTTTGTATGAAAATGATGGAAAGCAGGTTGATTCACTTGATGGATATGAACTCTAGACAACAGAGCATGTTCACGACCAATGTCAAAGGCCCTACCCAAATTTGGTCCAAGAGGAATTGTTGCATTGCTTCCAACATTTCTTTCCCTTGAATTTATGGAGTGCATATATCTATTTTGATTGCATTGAATGGTTTCCTAGTAAAAAAAGATATAAAAATGTTAATTTCCAACTTACTAACTTAGAAGAGAAGGAAAAAAACAAAGGAATGTAGATGATGAACATTTACATTATATTGCGAATAAGATGGTTCTGGTTGACCTAGACCAAGGTTATGAGAAGGATCCCCTTGAGTTTGAACATGTGTTGTTGGAATATATTGGTCGTTGATTTCTATACCTCTATTGGAATGGTTAGTGTCCTAAAAATAAGGAGAAAATAAAATGTTAATTTACTATTTTTAGTAAGCTATATAACAGATCTTGATGCATAAATGTGACTATGAATTATGGCACTGGAATACCTTAGTTGTTCCAAGTGTAATAGTTCTAATTGATTCTGTTGGTGGAAGGATATTTGCTTGAAAATTTGGGAGAGGAGAGGCAGATCTAATAACAATAGGTAAAGGTTGCAAATTATCAACCAAATTGGCAAGATAATCACTGTCACCCACAAATTCAGATGGCCCTATATTTTGAATTTCTTTTAGAAATATACCATGAAGGTTTTCCAGCCTTCCTTCATGCTGCAATCTAGGAGTTCCATTTGTAGAAGACTGAGGGTTGTCATTTGAATCTAGGTTTTGAACATGGTCATCTTTTGGAATATAAGAAGTTTCCGCAATGAAGACAAAATTGTTATGAGATTGTGGAACATAAGAAATATTTAGAGTATGAAAAGATTGTGGGAAAGAAGCATCAATAGGTATTATTGTTTGCATGATAGCAGCTAAACTTCGATACTTACGACTATCGAGAAAATCATTTTCAATATTATTTTGAGTGGTTCTTATACGATACAAATCTCTTCTATGTTCATTTATTGCCTCTTTGTTTTGTTGATACTGTAAATGATGAAGTTCATTTCTCCTCTCACATGTTGTCGGAGAACGAATTTGTTTCATAATATATTTACTTGTGCCTTCAGTAGACATTTGTACAAAAGGAAAAAATACATCATGAATAACTTGGCATATCCTCTGCCTTCAGTAAACATATACAATAGGAGAAAAGGAATAATTATTAAACATAATTACGAAACATAAACAAATGTCAATAGGAACTATATATACAATTGCGATTAAAAAAAAGTGGGGGAAAATGGTGAAATCTTTATATCAATCCATATGACAATGATGTGAAAGTGAAAATTATCAAAATTGATAATGGAATATGAACATTTCTAAAACAAGTGCAATATCAAATATAATCTGAATGGTGGAATATGAAAGTCAAAAATATGAAAATGTATACATGAATGTGAATATTTGTAGAACAAGTACAACATGTTTGATAATATTATCAATTATTTATTACAAGGAAAAGTAGACTAAGCCAACAAATATATTCCCAATGGTGGAATGTCATCAACAGAATCCATGTTTGGAAGTAGTGGGAAAACATTTCCATTTTCAATCAGATCATTGCACTGGTCTTGAAATGGAAATCTCAACCCAAAGTTTTGTAACATGGATACATTTGTGATATTTGTTGGGACACATGAGCCGGTCATAAAGTCATAGAACATGAGTGGAACTTCATTGTTATTACACATCAACACTATCCCATCCATTGTTCGAAATGGAAGATACCCAGGACATTTTATATTTATGTCTATTGAAAGGTGTTGGAACAAATTCCATTTGAATCCCCAGTCATCCTCAAAAGACTCCAAACTTCGTTTAATAGATGGTTGACCAAATATATAATTATCCACTTCTTCAATAGACCAAACAGAGGTGGAAACATCATTGATGAGGCATATAAGTTGGTTATTGTATAATGTTAATGACATACATCGTATGTCTATGATTGGAACAAAAGAAAAACCCCATTGATTATTTAAAACATCCGTCAAATATATACTATACCCATAGCGAGGGTAGTCTTCATAATCTTTGTCCAAATACAACCAATAAATTTTACTTTTATATACCACTACCTCTTTTGGAGCTGTAGTCCCACCATAAGGAATGTTTGTACTCCTCCACACCCTATCAAGGCTACTACAAATGAAATACTTTGATTGCATGTTTTTTGAAATATGTTTCAAAACAACCCATTCATATTTTCTATCATTGATGGAGCAACACCCCCCTGCCTCAGCAGGTTCTGCACGACCTCCCGGTCTAAGGATCATTCTTTAATTTCTTCGAGCTAGATCGACTCTTTTGATTCCCTACTGGAACCTCAAATATTTGATCCATAGGTCCTTCATGAAATTCCACCTGCACAAGCATGCGATAGGCGCGAGCTTTCATCTACTCACAGCCGCAACACGACCGCGACATTTTCCCGAAATGGAATTTCGGGTTTCAGGACTTCCTGAGTCCTGATGTCGAGAACCTCTGCCTTCTCGATTCCCCGATCTCCGAAATGCCGAAATTCTGAAATGGCACTCAATAGTGATTAGCCCCCTGGGCCATATCTCAATCCATTTGACCACCTACCCCGTGACCACATGCTTCTTTCGAGACTTCGGGGTTTCTAATGCTGAAATGCCCTTGTTCCTTGCCTTTGGGATTCCCGAAATGTCGAATCCTGAATCTTTGAAACGCCACTCCCTGGATTTCTCCTCCAAGGATTTCTTTTCCCTGGATTTTCACGTTTCACGCCCCCACGATGCAAGGTTACTCGGTCCTTGCTCCTTGGACTTCCCGGTATCTGAAATACCGAAGTACCAAAACAAAAGGGAGATCAACGACTATGATCCTCCCGCATCCAACAACTCATGTTCTTTTGGAACTTTGTGGGTCAAGAGTTTCGAACTCTTTCCCTTCACATCCTCGGTACCCGAAATGTCGAAATCCTCCCTTTCAAGGATTTCCCCAAAATTCTGAACTACTGCGACGTGTCCTCTGGCCTAATTACTTGGGACCCACCTTTTGGTGTTTCGCTCTTCGAAAATTCAGGAGTTGCGCTGACATGCAACTCTACCACTCACGTCTCGAACCCCCGAAACCCAATTTTCTGAAGCCTCCTTTCCTCGCGTGATCCATGACTATGATCTGCCATGACCTGACGGCTCCTGCTTCTTCGGGACTTCGTGAACCCTGAAGCAAAAAGGCTCCTCTACTCCTTCACCTTCCAATGCCCGAATCCCCAATATGAAAGGATCTCGTGACACCTATCTTTCTTAGACGGATGGCTCAGATACCTTTGGGACTTCAAGACCCATGAGTCCTAATCTCTAGTCCTTCGTCCTCTATACCTCTGAATTCCTGAAGTCTGAAATCCGATACCTCTACCCTGTCGGGACTTTTCGGATTCTCTACTCTGCGTGTGAGGATTTAAACCTCATGTAGCTTTCCACAGATCCAACGGCTATCGGTCCATGTACCCAAATCTAACTATTCAGACTTGTTCTTCCACTGTGCCCTTCCTATGTTTCCTGGACATGAATCCACGGTCCCAATCTTCTAAGCTGATCCGACAGAAGTTGTGCTCCTCCTGTTGAGCATGCTCTTTCTTCCCAAACTTTGGAAGATTTCCCAATTTCCAAAGGCTTCAACCTTTGTTTTTTCTCTACGAGCTCTACACCATTGAGCCTCGCCCACATTCTCAAAGATGTTGTCCCTCTTCAGCTTTTCTTCTCTAAAACCTGGAAAGGATTCTTCAACTTCTGCGCGCCTTGTAGAGTCTTTGCATGCATGAAGGTGCTATCTCTTCTGAGATTTTCCTGTAGCTTTGACCTCTAAGGGATTTACCCTTTTTCCTTATCCCTCAGATGGAGAATCTGATGCCCTCCTGGCACTCTCTTTCTTAAGGAACTTCTTGCTAAGTCTGCAGGGTGTCCAGTAACCCTGCGAAGATCCTTCCTTGGACTCTTCTTCTATTCCAGAACTCAAAAGAGTTCTTTCCATATGTGCTCTATCTGTACACTGACTCAATTCCCTCCTGGCAGAGTGCCCAGAATCCTCAGTGATTCTGTTTCTCTATGAACTCACAGAAGAGTTCCTCCTCAGCACTACGTGCCTGTGCTCAATGCCCTCCTGGCAGAACTCTATAGAACTCTCAATAGTTCTATCTTCCTCCTGAACTCAATAGAGTTCTTTTGTGCACTCTATGCACCTGCTCAATGCCCTCTTGGTAGAGATATACAAAACTCCTCATAGATTTCGTCTTCTACTGTGTCCTCCTCTGCACAGTCTCACCTCCAAGTTATTCAGCAACCTTGAGGTCTTCCCTTGAGTCAATGATTTCATTTGGTGTGCCCTCCTAGCACGTCCTTGTCCACATTCCACAGAATTGGAAGTGCACTCTATGCACTAGCTTTCAAAACCCGCAGTATTCTGTCACGCCCTCTTGGCATGAAGCCTCAAAGAACTCCAAACTTGAAATCAAAGAACCCACAGATAGCAGAACCTATCTGTCCTGCAAATGAATACCTAACATACATCTACAACATATCATCAATACACACATGAAGAGATTCATCATACACAGGATAACATGCAGGAAAAACTGCTCTGATTGTATTAATATAAATGCCTCCTTCTACAAAGTGTTCTTGAGCTCGGACTTTGACAGAGTCTTGGCTCCTTCTCTCCTCTATGCACACACCCCACTAACATAAGATCCAAGATCTTTTTACATGAGGGGGCTCTTTGAGCTCTTCCCTCCAAGCTACCTACCCTATTCAATTACATTGAATTACCAATAAATGGTTGTCTAGTCTGNGGCTCCTTCTCTCCTCTATGCACACACCCCACTAACATAAGATCCAAGATCTTTTTACATGAGGGGGCTCTTTGAGCTCTTCCCTCCAAGCTACCTACCCTATTCAATTACATTGAATTACCAATAAATGGTTGTCTAGTCTGAATTAGAGCTAGATTGTAGCCTTACAACCATTAAAGATCCTCTATTAACTACAACCTACATATAGGAACAACTCTATGGCTCTAACGACCTTACAATATTAAATGCCTTCACATTAAAATTCAAAATATGAGAAGGTTGGCGCCTCTCTTCCTTGAATGCGTTGAGTGGGTTGGCTGGCTAGCGCATGGCTGGATTTTGAGTGATGCTCCTGCATCATAATCCTCTGCTGTGAAAAATTCATGAGCTCTTGCTCATGAGCTCTCCACCTTGGTTGTTGAAGTCCACCTGGATCCCAAACAACTCTTTGGAGCTATTCCTCTGTTGCATCTCTTTGTTGTTGTTGCTATTATTGCTTTGTTGTTTCTCTGGCAGTCTCCCTTCTGCTCAGCTTCTCCTTGTTGGAAGTCTCTTGTGATCTGATCATCAGCCCCCTGATCTCATCGATCACCTCATCCAGCTACTGCAATGGCTGGCTCTGTTCATGCAGTCTCCTCTGCTGCAAATTCTTTCTGCAAATGGGAAGATCACCATGATCTCGCATGCTGTCTTTACCCTCCTTTGTGGCACTAAGTGGCCACTCTGCTGAAGACTCCATCTCTACAATATCCTCACTGAACTGTTATTCATCTTCCTCTTCTGAATGCTTAACTTGTTCCAGTTCTCCTACTGGTGCATCTCCAGCTTCCTCCAGCTTCTCCTCAGAATGGAATCCTCCTTCATCTGCCTCCAACTTGACTTGTTGGATGTGCAAGCTATACACCTTCACCCTTCTCTCCAGGGCTTCAATCTCTTCTCACAGATCAGAAAGACCCATGTTGTCTGTCTCTTCTTCGGATTCTTCTGCTGCAAGCTCCAATGTTGCAGTCGTTTTAGCTTCCTAGCTGAAAATTTTGAGCCATTCCTCGGAATGCTCTTCTTCTTCTTCTGCTTGGGCATCCTCTAATATCTGCTCCCCTTCTTCTTCCACGACAGTCTCTGTTGGCTATCCTTCTGTTATTTCTACATCTGCAACACAGGTTTTAGCCCCAATTGAGCTAAGTGGCAGGAATATTTCAATTCCTCCAATGAACAAAAGATTCCTCTGATCCTCCTACTAGATGGTGTAAGTTTTTAACTTGTCATCATCTTCATTCACATGGCCTGTAAAACCACCTGAATATTCACTTGTCAAGACTCCTTGTTGATCTGAATTCATTCTTGAGTTCATGAGACTCTCACATGGCCTCATTTGTTCTCCCTTTCCCATCTGGCAATATGGGATTTCTCTATTGCCTTCCTGGCAGTCTATGAGATCCTGCAGTGATCTCATCTCATTTCCCTCTTGGCAATATGAAATTCCCTGGCTGTCCTCTTGACAGTATATGAGATCCCGCAGTGATCTCATCTTATTTCCCTCCTGGCAATTGGAAATTTATGTTCTACCCTCTTGGCAGTCTTTGAGATCTTTAGCTGATCCCATGTCATCCTCACCACTGATATTTCTCCCAGCCTCTGGTTCACACACCTAGACCATTTTCTCCTCTGGTCTGTTGAGGTTTTCCACATGCCTCAACCATATTTTCAACAACCTCTATTGTCTTTTGGTCATCAATGCCCTAACTGACTATTTGTCTTTCGTCCTCATGGGCCATTCATATACCCATCTCGACCTTGTATCCTATTGCACCTGTAGTGCAAGTCCATCCATCCTCACCCTGATCTCAGAAAGTTCTCTATCCATCTCAACCTTGCTCGTCTGTTGCTGATGGTTCTTATTTCCACCTCGTCCATGGCCTTCAGTAACCATCTAATACCATACTTGGCATGTATTAGAGTGATATTTTTCTTTTCTGCCTCTCTCTTTCTACAGTATACAAATAGAAAGTGGCTCTGATACCACTTTGGAGAAGCACCCCCCTGCCTCGGTAGGTTCTGCATGACCTCCTGGTCTAAGGATCGTTCTTTAATGCCTTCGAGCCAGATTGACTCTTTTGATTCCCTATTGGAACCTCAACTCTTTGATCCATAGGTCCTTCATGAAACTCCACCTGCACAAGCATGCCACAGGCGCGAGCTTTCATCTACTCACGGCCTCAGCATGACCACCACTTTTTCCTGAAATCGAATTTCGGGTTTCAGGACTTCCTGAGTCCTGATGTCGAGAACCTCTACCTTCTTGATTCCCCGATCTCTGAAATGCCGAAATGATGAAATGGAACTCAAAGAAGATTAGCCCCCTGGGCCATATCTCAATCCATGTGACTGCCTACCCTGTGAACACACACTTCTTTCGGGACTTCGAGGTTTCTAATGCCAAAATGGCCCTATTCCTTGCCTTCGGGATTCCCGAAATGCCGAATCCTGAATCTCCAAAATTCCACTCCCCGACTTTCTCCTCCGAGGATTTCTTTTCCCCGGATTTTCGTGTTTCGCATCCCCACAATGCAAGGTTGCCCGGTCCTTGCTCCTTGGACTTCCCGGTATCTGAAATACCAAAGTACCAAAACAAAAGGGAGATCAACGACTGTGATCCTCCCTCATCCAATGGCTCATGTTATTTTGGAACTTTGTGGGTCAAGAGTTCCAAACTCTTTCACTTCACATCCCCGGTTCCTGGAATGTCGAAATCCTCCCTTTCGGGGATTTCCTTGAAATCCTGAACCACTGCCAAGTGTCCTCTGGCCTGTTTACTTGGGACCCACCTTTCGGTGTTTCGCTCTTCGAAAATTCGAGATTTGTGCTGACATGCAAATCTACCTCTCGAGTCCCAAACCTACGAAACCTGATTTTTCGAAGCCTCCTTTCCTCACATGATCCACAGCTTTGATCTTTTGTGACCCGATAGCTCCCGCTTCTTCAAGACTTCGTGAACCCTAAAGCGAAAAGGATCCTTTGCTCCTTCACCTTCCAATGCCCAAATCCCTGATATGAAAGGATCTCGTGACACCTGTCCTTGTTATATGGAAAGCTCAGATACCTTCGGGACTTTGGGACCCGTGAGTCCTAATCTCTAGTCCTTCATCCTCTGAACCTCTGAACTCCCGAAGTCTGAAATCCCGATACCTCTACCCTGTCGGGACTTTTCGGATTCTCTGCTCTGTGCATGAGGATTTAAACCTTGTGCAACTTTCCACATATCCGACAACTATCGGTCCATGTACCCAGATCTCACGGTTCATACCTGTTCTTCCACTGTGCCCTTCCTACGCTGCCTGGACACGAATCCACGATCCCGATCTTCTCGGCTGATCCGACGGTAGCTATGTTGCTCCTGTTGAGCATGTGCTTTCTTCCCAAACTTTGGAAGATTTCCCAATTTCCAAAGGCTTCGACCTATGATTTTCCTCTACGAGCTCTACACCATTGAGCCTCGCCCACGTTCTAAAAGACGTTGTCCCTCCTGAGCTTTTTTTCTCTGAAACCTGGAAAGGTTTCTTCGACTTCCGCGCTCCTTGCAGAGTCTTTGCACACATGAATGTGCTATCTATTTTGAGCTTTTCCTGTAGCTTCAACCTCTAAGGGATTTACCCTTTTTCCTTCTCCCTCAGATGGAGAATCTGATGCCCTCCTGGCACTCTCTTGCTTTAGCAACTTCTTGCTGAGTCTACAGGGTGTTCAGTAACCCTACGAAGATCCTTCCTTGGACTCTTCTTCTATTCCAGAACTCAAAAGAGTTCTTTCCTTCTGTGCTATATCTGCACACTGACTCAATGCCCTCTTGGCAAAGTGTCCAGAATCCTTAGTGATTCTATTTCTCTATGAACTCACAACAGAGTTCCTCCTCAACACTCTGTGCCTATGCTCAATGCCCTCCTGGAAGAACTCTATGGAACCCTCAATAGTTCTATATTCCTCCTAAACTCAACAGAGTTTCTTTGTGCACTCTATGCACCTACTCAATGCCCTCTTGGTAGAGCTCTACAAAACTCCTCAGATATTTTGTCTCCTACTATGTCCTCCTCTGCATAGTCTCACCTCCAAGGTATTCAACAACCTTGAGGTCTTCCCCTAAGTCAATGATTTCAATTGGTGTGCCCTCCTAAAACATCCTTGTCCAAATTCCGCAGAATTGGAAGTGCACTCTATGCACTATCTTTCAAAACCCGCAGTATTCTGTCATGCCCTCTTGGCATGAAGCCTCAAAAAACTCCAAACCCGAAATCAAAGAACCCATAGATAGTAGAAGCTATTTGTCCTGCAAATGCACACCTAACATACATCTACAGCATATCATCAATACACACATGAAGACATTCATCATACACAGGATAACATGCAGGAAAAACTGCTCTGATTGTATTAATATAAATGCCTCCTTCTACAAAGTGTTCTTGAGCTCAGACTTTGACAGAGTCTCGGCTCCTTCTCTCCTCTATGCACACACCCCACTAACATAAGATCCAAGATATTTTTACCTGAGGGGGTTCTTCGAGCTCTTCCCTCCAAGCTACCTACCCTATTCAATTACATTGAATTACCAATAAATGGTTGTCTAGTCCGAATCGGAGCTAGATTGCAGCCTTACAACCATTAAAGATCCTCTATTAACTACAGCCTACATATAGGAACGACTCTATGGCTCTAACAACCTTACAATATTAAATGCCTTCACATTCAAATTCAAAATATGAGAAGGTTGGCGCCTCTCTTCCTTGAATGCGTTGAGTGGGCTGGTTGGCTGGCGCATGGCTAGCTTGGGAGTGATGCTCCTACATCAATTGACATTTTCCAAGAGTGTAAATAAACATGAGTCTCCAACCCATATAGAACCTATGTTTTTGAATGAATTCGTAAATAGATTCATCACAAAATAATTCTTTGTAAGGGAGCATTATGTTGGTAAAGATAACAAAATCATCGATCAAACTGTGAATTTAATCGTTAACATAGTTACCAACTTAATGAGAACTGTGACCTCAAAATGAGAACTCTAACCCTTAAAACTCATATTTTTGCATAAAAAACATGAAAAACAACCCCCAAATCAAAAAGTGGTGCTACCGGTAGCACCATTTTTTGTAACCAGGTCAAAATTACAATGTTTTTCAAGCATGGGCTTAAAGGATCAAATGGATTCTCAAACAAACTTTAAAATCAACACCCAAATCAAAAAGTGGTGCTACCGGTAGTACCAATTTTTGTAACCGAGTTAAAATTACAATTTTTTTCAAGCATGGTCTTAAAGGATAAAATGGTTCCTCAAAAAAACTCTAAAATCAACCCCTAAATCAAAACGTGGTGCTATCGATAGCACCAATTTTTCTAACCGAGTCAAAATTACAATTTTTTTCAAGCATGGCCTTAAAACATAAAATAGATGCTTAGAAAAACCTTAAAATAAACACCTAAATAAAAACATGACGCTACCTAAAGCAAAATGTTTTTTCTAAATGTTAAAATTACAACTAATTACGACCTTTCTTTTTTTTTCTTAAATTTACATTAAAAAATAAATAAAGAGAAAAAAGAAAA
>SNQJ01S0124132.1:0-12318 GCA_010110895.2 Picea sitchensis | reverse complement strand
CAGACTAGACAACCATTTATTGGTAATTCAATGTAATTGAATAGGGTAGGTAGCTTGGAGGGAAGAGCTCAAAGAGCCCCCTCATGTAAAAAGATCTTGGATCTTATGTTAGTGGGGTGTGTGCATAGAGGAGAGAAGGAGCCGAGACTCTGTCAAATTCCGAGCTCAAGAACACTTTGTAGAAGGAGGCATTTATATTAATACAATCAGAGCAGTTTTTCCTACATGTTATCCTGTGTATGATGAATCTCTTCATGTGTGTATTGATGATATGCTGTAGATGTATGTTAGGTATTCATTTGCAGGACAGATAGGTTCTGCTATCTGTGGGTTCTCTAATTTCAAGTTTGGATTTCTTTGAGGCTTCATGCCAAGAGGGCGTGACAGAATACTGTGGGTTTTGAAAGCTAGTGCATAGAGTGCACTTCCAATTCTGTGGAATGTGGACAAGGACGTGCTAGGAGGGCACACCAAATGAAATCATTGACTCAAGGGAAGACCTCAAGGTTGCTGAATACCTTGGAGGTGAGACTGTGCAGAGGAGGACACAGTAGAAGATGAAATCTATGAGGAGTTCTTTAGATCTCTACCAAGAGGGCATTGAGCAGGTGCATAGAGTGCACAAAAGAACTCTATTGAGTTCAGGAGGAAGATAGAACTATTGAGAGTTCTATAGAGTTCTGCCAGAAGGGCATTGAGCACAGGCACAGAGTGCTGAGGAGGAACTCTTCTGTGAGTTCATAGAGAAACAAAATCACTGAGGATTCTGGGCACTCTGCCAGGAGGGCATTGAGTCAGTGTGCAGATAGAGCACAGATGGAAAGAACTCTTTTGAGTTCTGGAATAGAAGAAGAGTCCAAGGAAGGATCTTCGCAGGGTTACTGGACACCCTGCAGACTTAGCAAGAAGTTCCTTAAGCAAGAGAGTGCCACGAGGGCATCAGATTCTCCATCTGAGGGAGAAGGAAAAAGGGTAAATCCCTTAGAGGTCAAAGCTACAGGAAAATCTCAGAAGAGATAGCACCTTCATGCGTGGAAAGACTCTACAAGGAGCGCGGAAGTTGAAGAATCCTTTCCAGGTTTTAGAGAAGAAAAGCTCAAGAGGGACAACATCTTTGAGAATGTGGGCGAGACTCAATGGTGTAGAGCTCGTAGAGGAAAAGCAATGGTCGAAGCCTTTGGAAATTGGGAAATCTTCCAAAGTTTGGGAAGAAAGCGCATGCTCAACAGGAGGAGCACAACTGCCGTCGGATCAGCTTAGAAGATTGGGACTGTGGATTCGTCTCCAGGAAACATAGGAAGGGCACAGCGGAAGAACAAGTCTGAATAATTAGATTTGGGTACATGGACTGATAGTCGTCGGATCTGTGGAAAGCTACACGAGGTTTAAATCCTCACATGCAGAGTAGAGAATCCGAAAAGTCCCAACAGGGTAGAGGTATCGGGATTTCAGACTTCAGGAATTCGGAGGTATAGAGGATGAAGGACTGGAGATTAGGACTCATGGGTCCTGAAGTCCCAAAGGTATCTGATCCATCCGTCTAAGAAATATAGGTGTCACGAGATCCTTTCATATCGGGGATTAAGGCATTGGAAGGTGAAGGAGTAGAGGAGCCTTTTTGCTTCAGGGTTCGCGAAGTCTCGAAGAAGCAGGAGCCGTCAGGTCACGACAGATCATAGTCATGGATCACACGAGGAAAGGAGGCTTCAGAAAATTGGGTTTCGGGGGTTCGGGACGTGAGTGGTAGAGTTGCATGTCAGCGCAACTCCTGAATTTTCGAAGAGCAAAACACCAAAAGGTGGGTCCCAAGTAATTAGGCCAGAGGACACGTGGTAGCAGTTCAAAATTTTGGGGAAATCCTTGAAAGGGAGGATTTCGACATTCCGGGTACCGGGGATGTGAAGGGAAAGAGTTTGAAACTCTTGAACCACAAAGTTCCAAAAGAACACGAGCTGTTGGATGCGGGAGGATCATAGTCGTTGATCTCCCTTTTGTTTTGGTACTTCAATATTTCGGATACCGGGAAGTCCAAGGAGCAAGGACCGAGCAACCTTGCATCGTGGGGGTGTGAAACGTGAAAAGTCGGGGAAAATAAATCCTTGGAGGAGAAATCCGGGGAGTGGAGTTTCAAAGATTCAGGATTCGACGTTTCGGGAATCCCAAAGGCAAGGAACAAGGACATTTCAGCATTAGAAACCCCGAAGTCCTGAAAGAAGCATGTGGTCACGGGGTAGGTGGTCACATGGATTGAGATATGGCCCAGGGGGCTAATCACTATTGAGTGCCATTTCAGCATTTTGGCATTTCGGATATCGGGGAATCGAGAAGGCAGAGATTCTCGACATCAGGACTCAGGAAGTCCCGAAACCCAAAATTCCATTTCGGGAAAAGGTCGCGGTCGTGTTGCGACCGTGAGTAGATGAAATCTCGCGCCTATGGCATGCTTGTGCAGGTGGAATTTCATGAAGGACCTATGGATCAAATATTTGAGGTTCCAGTAGGGAATCAAAAGAGCCGATCTAACTCGAAGAAATTAAAGAATGATCCTTAGACCGGGAGGTCGTGCAGAACCTGCTGAGGCAGGGGGTTGTTGCTCCATCAATGATAGAAAATATGAATGGGTTGTTTTGAAACATATTTCAAAAAACATGCAATCAAAGTATTTCATTTGTAGTACCCTTGATAGGGTGTGGAGGAGTACAAACATTCCTTATGGTGGGACTACAGCTCCAAAAGAGGTAGTGGTATATAAAAGTAAAATTTATTGGCTGTATTTGGACAAAGATTATGAAGACTACCCTCGCTATGGGTATAGTATATATTGGATGGATGTTTTAAATAATCAATGGGGTTTTTCTTTTGTTCCAATCATAGACATACGATGTATGTCATTAGCATTATACAATAACCAACTTATATGCCTCATCAATGATGTTTCCACCTCTGTTTGGTCTATTGAAGAAGTGGATAATTATATATTTTTTCAACCATCTATTAAACGAAGTTTGGAGTCTTTTGAGGATGACTGGGGATTCAAATGGAATTTGTTGCAACACCTTTCAATAGACATAAATATAAAATGTCCTGGGTATCTTCCATTTCGAACAATGGACGGGATAGTGTTGATGTGCAATAACAATGAAGTTCCACTCATGTTCTATGACTTTATGACCGACTCATGTGTCCCAACAAATATCACAAATGTATCCATGTTACAAAACTTTGGGTTGAGATTTCCATTTCAAGACCAGTGCAATGATCTGATTGAAAATGGAAATGTTTTCCCACTACTTCCAAACATGGATTCTGTTGATGACTTTCCACCATTGGGAATAGATTTGTTGGCTTAGTCTACTTTTCCTTGTAATAAATAATTGATAATATTATCAAACATGTTGTACTTGTTCTACAAATATTCACATTCATGTATACATTTTCATATTTTTGACTTTCATATTCCACCATTCAGATTATATTTGATATTGCACTTGTTTTAGAAATGTTCATATTCCATTATCAATTTTGATAATTTTCACTTTCACATCATTGTCATATGGATTGATATAAAGATTTCACCATTTTCCCCCACTTTTTTTTAATCGCAATTGTATATATAGTTCCTATTGACATTTGTTTATGTTTCGTAATTATGTTTAATAATTATTCCTTTTCTCCTATTGTATATGTTTACTGAAGGCAGAGGATATGCCAAGTTATTCATGATGTATTTTTTCCTTTTGTACAAATGTCTACTGAAGGCACAAGTAAATATATTATGAAACAAATTCGTTCTCCGACAACATGTGAGAGGAGAAATGAACTTCATCATTTACAGTATCAACAAAACAAAGAGGCAATAAATGAACATAGAAGAGATTTGTATCGTATAAGAACCACTCAAAATAATATTGAAAATGATTTTCTCGATAGTCGTAAGTATCGAAGTTTAGCTGCTATCATGCAAACAATAATACCTATTGATGCTTCTTTCCCACAATCTTTTCATACTCTAAATATTTCTTATGTTCCACAATCTCATAACAATTTTGTCTTCATTGCGGAAACTTCTTATATTCCAAAAGATGACCATGTTCAAAACCTAGATTCAAATGACAACCCTCAGTCTTCTACAAATGGAACTCCTAGATTGCAGCATGAAGGAAGGCTGGAAAACCTTCATGGTATATTTCTAAAAGAAATTCAAAATATAGGGCCATCTGAATTTGTGGGTGACAGTGATTATCTTGCCAATTTGGTTGATAATTTGCAACCTTTACCTATTGTTATTAGATCTGCCTCTCCTCTCCCAAATTTTCAAGCAAATATCCTTCCACCAACAGAATCAATTAGAACTATTACACTTGGAACAACTAAGGTATTCCAGTGCCATAATTCATAGTCACATTTATGCATCAAGATCTGTTATATAGCTTACTAAAAATAGTAAATTAACATTTTATTTTCTCCTTATTTTTAGGACACTAACCATTCCAATAGAGGTATAGAAATCAACGACCAATATATTCCAACAACACATGTTCAAACTCAAGGGGATCCTTCTCATAACCTTGGTCTAGGTCAACCAGAACCATCTTATTCGCAATATAATGTAAATGTTCATCATCTACATTCCTTTGTTTTTTTCCTTCTCTTCTAAGTTAGTAAGTTGGAAATTAACATTTTTATATCTTTTTTTACTAGGAAACCATTCAATGCAATCAAAATAGATATATGCACTCCATAAATTCAAGGGAAAGAAATGTTGGAAGCAATGCAACAATTCCTCTTGGACCAAATTTGGGTAGGGCCTTTGACATTGGTCGTGAACATGCTCTGTTGTCTAGAGTTCATATCCATCAAGTGAATCAACCTGCTTTCCATCATTTTCATACAAACATGATTGAAGTTCATAAAACAATTCTAGCTAATATTGATAGCCTCTCCATTGTGAAAATGTGCCATGTTTGTCGTGAATCTTATCCTGGACTCTAAGTTTTGAGAGGGTCTAAAGGTCCTATGTGCAAAAGGTGAAAATATGAGCGAGGTTCCCATCATTTCTCTCATTGGAATAAAATGGATCCAGGTGACCAACCTCATGTTCTAAATGTTCTTACCCAAGTTGAAGAGATGCTAATAGCAAGGGTTAATCCAATACTGCAAGTGACACATGCTCGTGGTGGGAAATATAAATATAGTTGTCACACAATTAGATTTCCATAATATATTTCCACAATTGCAAGAAACCTTCCACAATGTGTTGAAGATCTTGACATCCTCATTTTTAGGAGACGTGATGCACAATCTAAACATTATGAATGCTATGTAAAGAGATCACTAGTTTTGGATGCATTGCGTTACAAAATTCAAATGGATAAATATTACAGGGATGTTCAAATTGACATGGATTCACTTTCTTCTCTCCATGAAAAGCCAACATATGTTTCAAATAGGATTAAATTTGTTGATTGTGATATTCAAGAAACAAAGAGTAATGTTGTTGGCATTCAAGAGTTGGCTCCTGATCGTTTGCATGCTCATCCTTCATCTTTTGTTTCTCGACTACCCAATGAAGGGAGAGAAATGGAAGAAATAAGAACATTAATTCAAAATGAAGATTCCACACCTGTTGAACGATTGGACAGGCCAGACATTGGTTTGTCTCCCATCAATGAATATAATACATAAGGGTTATTGGACATGGATTTCCCCACATTATTCTCCATCGGTGAGGCTGATTGGTTGCATCCTCGTATTTGTAATATTCAACTACATGAATATGGATTACATCTTCTCATATACTTTGATTAGAGATTTGGAAACCATCCAAGGTTTCTCTATTTCTTATTGAACATGATTATGTGCCATTGTAGCCAAGAAACTATTGTAGTATTTGTAAAGAAGAATATACATGATAACTCACCTACAACAATTCTAGACTTGCAACAACAACTCATTGATTTACTTAACAATAAGTTGGTTGAGCATCTTATGCATTTTTGTTCTAATCTTTGAGGTATAAGGGCCTATTTTACAAAGTGTCATGCTAAACTCACTGACATTATTACTCAGTTGGGTTTTCCAACATTGTTTTTTACTTTGAGTGCAGGTGACACAAAGTGGCCCGGCTTACACAATTTCATGCCCAAAAATGCACATTCTCGTCGTTTAAATGAACATCATAAAAAAATTGAAAATTTCATCCAGTACCCACATCTTGTTTCCATGTATATGCATCAAAGATTTCAAATATTCAAGGAAGAAGTCATAAAAAAATATCTTAAAGCTAACGACATTTGGTACATATTTGTTTTGATGGATTTCTACTTTTTTGTTTTCCTTCACATTCCTCTTGTACTCTTCTAGATATGTATACTAACTTTATATAATATATATACTTTTTTTAAGGTATGAGTGGCAACATAGAGGTTCAAATCACATACATGGTTTCTTGTGGTTGGAAGGTGCACCAAACATGGACACATTGGATTGGTCAAACCCTTCTAATGTGCACGCTGCAAAGACATTCTTTGATAAATATGTAACAGCATGGAATCCACATGGTATTCATTGACGAAACATAATGGTTCCTTGAATCTTAAATGATGATCCATGCCTATTAAATAGTGAACAAATTCTATCTTCTAATGCTCAAGATGATTATGAGCATCTGTTAAATCGTGTTCAAAGACATACAAAGTGTAGTGTAGATTCTTGTTTGCGAAAAAAGGGTCTATTCTCAAATGTCAATACAATTCTCCATGGGAGGTTCACCATGATTCAATATTGTTCATAGATGATAAAGGGAAAAAGAAATACGATCCTGCATGAAATGATGATAGGTTAAATGTTCATAATGTTGATCTTCTTGCAATGTGGCGCACTAATGTTGATTGTCAGCCTATGGTTTCTCGACATACTATCTTGAAATATATTGCAAAGTATGCTTCCAAGGCATAAAAGAGATCAGAAAGTTACCAAGATATGTTGACTAGAATTTCAAATGCAAGCGGCTCAAAAGCTCCCGTATTGTGTGCATACAGAAGGTTCCTTGCAGAAACCCTTGTTGATCATGACATTGGTGCACAAGAAACTTGGCATATGTTATTGAAACTACCTCTTATTGTTTGCAGTAGGAAATTCTTTGCCTTAAATGTTGGTAGAAAGGTTTTCAAGAAAGTATCAAATGATCCCCATCAATTTTCATCTCCAGATAGTTTTCTTCAAATATATCAAAATAGACCTTCATTTCTTGATCATTTGTCTATGATAGAAATAACAAGATCTTGGACATTTGATGGAAATCGTAAAAAAGAACCATGGAAACATAGATATGTTCATGCCATTGTTCTAGTTTGACCACATTTTTATTCTATTCCCAATGAGGCTTCTGATGAATTTGATACTTTCTATTGGACTCAGTTACTTTTGTACAAACCATTTTGTAATATTCCCATTGATATTAGCCTCTCCAGTGAAACAATGATTGAAAATTGGCAAAATTTCTGATATCGAGCATGGAATGTTGATCATTCCCCTATACCTTTTGATACTGTTGAAGAAGATGATGATTCCCATGAACAAGAAACCATTGTTGAAGACGATTTGGAATAATGGCAAGTTTTGTCTCGCTTGATACCTCCAAACAATATCACTATTTATGACCTTCAAACTCTTGGTCGAAGGGAATTTGATATATGCTTTAATTGGGAGCAATTGATGGTTTCAAATGATGTTGTTGAAGAAGCTATAGATTTTATAAAAATTGTCAAATATAGGGGTGATATTGTTGAAAATTATCTTTCCACAATTCATTCACCAACATCCTTGTCAGATAAACAACGACTTTCCTTTGAGATGATATTACGACACTCAGTTGAATTTGAACATCGTGAACCTCTTCACATGATTATACAAGGCACTGCTAGCACTAGAAAGTCTTTTATTATTCACTGTATTTCTCAGGCTCTTTCTGATTCAGTAGCTAATGGCCATAGTTCATTGCTTTTACTCGCTTCGACAAGAATAATTGTTTTTAATATACATGTGAAAACAATACACTCCGATCTAAAAATTCCTATCAAAGATATGAAACCACTACAAGGACAATCTCTTGCAATATTTCAAGAAGAAATGGGGCATATTTGATATATTTTAATTGATGAAATGAGATTTCTAGAACCAAGAATATTCATACAGATAGATTCTCTATTACGAGAAGAATTTCCCAATAAAAAACTTATCCTTTTGGTGGTAGGTCCATCATTCTCATGGCTAACCTTGGTCAATTGAATCCTGTTAAAGATAAGTCTTTGTATGCAGGTAATACAACAGGGAAAGTTTTATGGAAAAACTTCAACATTGTTGTTACTTTGGATACAGTATTTCGATAGCAAGGAAATCATCCAAGGCAAGCTGCTTTTCGACAACTCTTGAATAACATAAGAAATGTTGAACCCGTTATTGATGATTGGGATATTCTTATGTCACAAGTTGATATGAGTTTGCCTCCAGTGGAAAGGAGTTTATTTCATTCAACAATTCATTTGTTCCCAACAAATTATTTGGTCACCTTACATAATAGGAAAATGTTAAAGTCATTAAATACTCCAAATTCACAATCTGTAGCTGAGCATACAAAACGGGATGAAATTGCTGGTGGTGATGATGATCAACTGGAACGTGAGGTTTTGCTATGCCCTAGTCAACGTGTCATGTTGACATGTAACTTGTGGGTTGAAGCTGACTTAGTTATTTTACTATATATATATATATATATATGGGTTGAAGCCGACTTAGCAAATTTACTATAGACCTAGTACAAAGCCACCCCAACTTCCAATGTTCACTACTGTTCTTTTTGATAAGTACATTGGTGTTCCTTTCGACAAAAATAATTTGAATATTGTTCCCATCACACCTGTTACAAGAGGAAATCGGAAACAAATTCCTCTAAATATGGAATGGGCCCTTTCTATACACAAATCATAGGGGTTGATTTTAGATCGAGCTACTATTGATATAGGCAAGAAAGAGCATTAAGGGTTGACCTTCACATCCATATCAAGAGTGAAATCGATATATGGTTTACGCATATCTCCACCTGTCTCTTTTCAGCGTTATGCCAAGATGAAAAATATTGCTTATATTACTATTAGGAAGAAAGAAGAGAAACAATTACACTCTTTATCATTGTAGCATCCCATGTAAGTACTTTATCTCTTCATAAAATGTGTCTGTTTTGTTGATTTTTTGTCATTCGTAATTACTATTCTTCTATTAATCTTTTCTTATCTATTTTTTTATATGTTTTATACCTTTAGTAGTTTCCTTTTACTATGTCTATAACAAAAGCATATAATTATTTATATTGTTACATTCATTTACTACTAACTAGTAACATTTCAACAATCATATTATTATGCATAACTTGTTGCACAGAAAGAAATGTTAAGATGTCTCTGATATGCATACTTGCACTCTCCTACATGTAATATTTCATGCTAATATTTTTTGTAATTGACGAAGCAAATTTTTGTATTTTCATACACACATTCTATTTCTATTTCAGCTCATAATTTATTTATTTTTGTTTTTCCTATCATGCAGTTATGGACAACTCAGATGCTTCGAAGTTTGGTTCTTCTTTGCATGAAATAGTGCAACAGGAATATTTTCTAATGGGCATTCAATCTATGGTCACCAACCTATATGGTGAACCTTTCGACTTATTTGATCCATCTTTGTAGTTCTTCTCTACACTAAAATAAATTCTACACACGTATATGCATATTTGTGATAGGGAAGTAGGGAGAAATTTGAGAAAAGATCGGCTTCATAGACAAAATGGTCATGGTCAAGTCGATCTTAATTGGTGTTGTCAATGCCATCAATCTGGTTGCATATTAGAATAAGATTCTAGCAATTTTATGGGATTTAGATATTATTTTACATTTGGAAACTTCATTTTTTGAAGTTTAAACATAAATATTGTTTTCTGCAATGTTTTTGAATCTATATATTTTATCCCTTTCCTTCTATGTTGTGGAATCATTTGCATTGATTCTTTTTATATTGTTCTCTACAATACTATTGTTGCTACATTTCATACATAACATACTCAACATAAAGTTTTTGATTTTTACTTTTCACTTTCACAATATTACATTACATTAAAGAGAACCATATTATTATTATTTGATTATTTGATATCGTTAATAAGGCTACATCTTCTATATTTATTATCATTATGTTGCAATATCACATTTTGTTTTCAATATCTACACTAATCATTTCCTTTTTTACTCTTCATATGTTTATGTATGTCATTTCCTTTTTTACTCTTCGTATGTTTACTCTTCATATTTATGTTGTTTGAATTATCACATTATTTTTGAAATAAATTTAATATTTTATTTATAATGGTCAGCTATACATTATTTCTCCTTCCTCATATGTTTGTACTTTTGATAGGTGCAGAGTCCATCCACCTAATTAAAATCTACATTGTAACTGATAAAATTTCTTATTGTTTTGATTATACATTATACTTACAATTATTGTTGTATTTTTCTCAACGAGGATTATGGACACCAGAGAATTTTCAATCTTTAGTTGGGCTTTATATCAAATCGGCAAAGAGGAAGAATACTTTACTCTTTTAAAAAATTTCATCTCTGCGAGAACTGGTATAGAGTGTCACATATTCGACAATACACTTCATTTTTTGTAAGGCTGAAGAATTCAATGTTGCAGCTACAACATATTTGTGAAATGATTGGTGTTGATGTAAACTCACCTTCCATTTATCATGGACTGGTATAATCTTTATATAGTTGTTGAGTAAAATTGTAATGAACAGATTTTTCAAAATTTTGAACAAATGTTTTCTTAAATTTGAAAAGAGATTTTCTTATTATATTTCTTAACTTTCATTAAGATGTTTGTTTAAGATCAATTTCTGAAATATGAAAATATCATATGACCTTTTGGATAAAAAATATTGTGAACTTCTTTTTTTTTTAAATGCACTTTACTAAATTCAATAGTAAATTAATTATAGTTTGTATACTTATTTGGAAATTCTTTGGAAACACCATTTTTTTTTACTGAAAACAAATGTTTAAAGGTTCATGAGCATTAACAATGCATCATAACTAAAAAGTGATGGATGCAAAAAAGTCATAGATTTTATGATGATGCAATTTATAAGTTATACGATCCACATGTTCCATTAATATATAGAAAGAAAATTCACAATGTACTAAGGGATAAAATGACAATACTATGATCTTACCCACACCATAATATATTATGTATATATGGTTGCAAATAAGTCATAGATTTTATGATGGTGCAATTTATAAATTAGATGATCCACATGTGGCATTAAGAATGCAACACACCTATAACTAATATTTAAAAATAAAATTCAAAATGTATCCCCGAATATAAGGATTTTATCGACACCACAATGTACAAATTATATATATATGTGTGTGTGTGTGTGTGTGTGTGTGTGTGTATTTCTTATCAATGTCTTTAATACGTGTATAAATTATTGAATGATTTTTTATCGATGTCCTTATCACAAGTATAATTCATTATCTGGAAAGTTGAATATGATTTGTTATCAATGTCGTTAGGATATGTATAAATCATTGTCTACAAAGTAAAAGTAGATTCCATACATTGCATTGTCACTAACATTTTTGAAGGTGGCGATGTGTTGAACATTTCCCTTTGTCACAATGAGACGAAAATTTCCCGACATCGCATTTTGATGACCATTTCCCTACGTTTCTTATGAAAAAAATTATGATGAAACTTTCCCTACGTTTCTTCGACATCGCATTATGATGAAACTTTCCCAACATCGCATTGTGACCAACATTTCCCAACATTGCAATGTGCCTAACATTTCCCATCGTCTCTTTTTGCCGAAATTTTACCAACATTGCATTGTGATGAACATTTCTGACTATCACAATGTGACGAACATTACCGAAACTCAGATTATGTCGAAATTTTCCCACAGTGACAATGTCACGAACATTTCCCAATGTCTCCTTCTAACAACATTTCTCAACTTCGCATTGTGACAAATATTTCCCGATGTCGAAATGTGTTGAAATTTTGACAACATTGCGTTCTAATGAACCTAATTTCCCAATATCAAATTGTGAAGAAGATTACCCAAAGTCACATTCTGATGAACTTTTCCCACTTCCCCAATGTGATCATCATTTTCCAATGTCTCCATCTAACGATTATTGGTCAACGTCGCATTATGACGAATATTTCCCAATGTGGCATTGTGAC